>JABFOU010000292.1:0-10371 GCA_022817745.1 Scelioninae gen. 1 sp. ZL-2020 | reverse complement strand
TTATTTCGAAGACAGTAAGAATTATGACGATGTTTCTGGTGTGTATTAACTTTTCTATATAATGTAGGAGACTTTTTTTTATTTGGAATTCTGCAAGTAACGTATTTTAGAATAAATTCAGCAACATCATCATTGGTTAATTCGCCAAGAACCGGGGCATCTTCAACCCATAGTAATAAGTGAAAATGTTGCGTTCCTCTACTTTGATATTCTCGTCTCCAAAAATAATGTTTAATTTTGCCCAACGGATTATTTGGAGAACAAATAAAATCAAGCATGGCATGAAATTTATTATCAATAAATCTTGAAACAGACACTGGATCAGATGCTATCAACTCTGCATTAGATAGCTTATCCATTTTCGGTTTATTCACATCACGAATATAATTTATCAAATCAGGCCACAACCACTCTGCAGGACTAAAAGTTAAAAACCATGTAGCTGGACCGTATTGATCAATCATACAATTCAAATTATTTCTTGGAATTTTCCAATATTGTTCTGTATTTCTCAGCTTTGCAAATACTGTGTTCAAATTTGTCTCTAGTTGATCTTTAGATAATAAGTCTAAATAAGAACCTGCAGTATATTGCAACTTTGGATTTATTATATTCATTTTATGAAATATTCCAAACTTTAATTGACGTAAATTATTATTATTCAATAAAAAAAATAAATACTGTATATTCAAACGAAATTGTGAATGTTTTGACTTCAATTTAGCTTTTATAAATTCAAAATCTGATAATTTATTTGGACGATCAACATGTTGTCCATTTTCTCCATAAGGAAACAAATCAGGAAAGCATAATAAATCTAGATTTTGAAGTCTATCATTTAATGGATTGTCTTGGATTTTTAGCATTTGATACAAAGTTGTTGCAGTTTCATTATCTCTTTTTTCATTTACCGGGTATATTGTGTATGGTTCATAAAAATCATTTGAATCAAACATTTGAGTTAGCATAGGTTTTCGATCAGCTTGATTATTTATATTAGCATTTATTGTACACAAGGAATCAGTCTTAAAGTTTTTATTTTTATTATTATTGTTTTCTTCAACGTCGTAATTCTCATTTACATCTTCAAAAATGAATTTAGTTTTATTTATGCTTTTTAATAAATCAATACCATTTTCTGGTATGATAATTTGTTTATATAAAGGATTATTTGATTTCAACCATTTTAAAGCAGCTAAAACTTTATTTACATCCACTAAATGTTCCCAAATAATGTTAGATTTATTTGGTAAACCTCTTATTGAAATATAGAATTCATGATCATTATTTATGGCTTCATTATCAGGACATATTTTTTTTATAGTTTCTTGAATAGGTAAAGGTAAATGAAACGTGCGGCCTTTAACTTTTGGAATTTTACGTTTATAAGGTAATTGTTTATTTGAGACGGTTTCCATTCGCTGTACAATTTGGAAAGCTTTAGCTCTTTGTATTAGAATTTTCTCATATTCATTCAAAACTGTAATCTCTTGAGGTGGTTCTTTTGTAAATAAATTATTGATAATATATGCATGCAGATGGTATTTCATTTCTGCGAAATTTTTGTAAACAATAATTACATACGTAATCACAGTCTAATCCTAAAAGTCTAATATGTTTCATCAAATTTAACCACGATTTTGTTTCTCAAGGCTTTCGAAACGCATGGGTGAATTGGAACATCTACTGACTTTTTATGAAAAGCTTCGAAAGAACTTTTATATAAATCTAATATATTGTCTTCATCTAGTTCTGTTTCTACGTCATCATGTTTAGTACATTTTATATTTTCTTTAATGAATTCGCATTCTTTTTTCAAAAAATCAACGTCAGTGTCATTAAGTGCTTTATCAATCAAACAAATTTTGTCAACTTCTCTGATAAGAGTATAAATGTCTTTTCTCATAGTTCTGATTTGTGGAAAATGTGGAGACAAAATCAAAGTACTAATGAGATTTGATTGGCACGATTTATAATTAACATAACAACTTTCCGGATGACCACGTTTTAAAGGGCAAGAATATGGAACTTCGCATTTCTTTAAGTTTTCTGTAAATGATACAATATCCTTAAAATCTACTTTTGTGAAAGATATTAGAAACTGTTTGAAGTGATTTATCAAATCGAAATCATTATATATTTTACATATAGATTTATCACATACCCATGAAAATTTTGATTTTTTTTTATTTTCTGATACCAAAGCAAGTACATTAAGAGCTTGGCCACATTCATTTAAAATTATATTTCTTTTTTGTTTCTGATTATTTATCTTCAACATATCTTTAAAATCATATGTTGTTGCAAAAAAAGTTTCAGATGTATTTCTGTGTTTTGAAACACCACATAGAGCTGTAATTATATCTTCTAAAATTGAGTCGGATAATTTTGCCTTAATAATGGAAGCCTCTGATTTTTCTTTTAGAGATTTCAAAACTCTTTTTACATGGCAGTGACTATATTTCCTACTTATTGTGTACCATTTGAAAATTTTCTCAGCTTCTATACGATTATTTACGTTTGAATTATTTAAATTTAATTTATTTGAAATTTGTTGAATAAATTTTTCCGATCATTTACTAAATTTGAAAGTTCATATAATATGATTATTTAACTCATTAATGTTTTCATTATAAGATGAAAGATTTACTTTCTTTTTTCTATGAGCATTTTTTTCAAGAATACTATTTTTATGAGTATAATAATATTTTTTGTGTTTTAATTGGTTTTTTTCTATTTTTTTCAATACCATTGTATCCGAAAAGTCGTCTAACTTTAATTTTTTAGTATTCTTATTGATATCACACTGGTTTTTTCTTTTTTCTTCAAGTGAACTAAAATTACATGATTCGAAATTTGTATTATCGAAAGGAAGAATTTTATTTGATTTAAAAATGTTTTGTGATGTAACATTAAAAAACAAATCATTGCTTTTTATATCATATGATATACGTGAAGACTGTTTTTCCAGAGTAGTATTGTTATTATAGTGAACATAATTACATAAATCTGTAGTCGTTGGGAAATGTTCGAAAGTGTGATTCTCCAAAATGTTAACTAAGTGGTTACGCATTAATTTATGATCATATCTTACAGATTCTGGTTTAACGTTACAAATAACTGAAGTCGCAAAAGCAATTGCAAAAACTCCACAATCAATATAGTTTGGTTGTTGTTGTACTTCAATGTATTTAATTAAGTGCTCATCTAATCCAGGATATAATTTATTAATACATTCTTTTTGATGATGTGTCAAAGATTTTTCATTTAATGAATCATAAATATAAAGATACTGAGTATCGAAATATGTACATATCCAATGTGAATTTCCGTGTAAAATTTGAACATGTTTCTGATTATGAGGAACAGGCTTTATACGGTCTAAATTTCGAAAATATATTGGATCATAAGGTAAATAAGATGTTAAAGAATGTATCATGGACGTGAAAATTGTCATATGATCCGTAACGATCCATTTATTGTCTAAGATAATTTGTTTATTAACTTCATCCAAGTATTGCAAATTTAATTTTCTCATGCCTTGCCATGTATGATTTCTTTGACGGGGATTTTGTAAAACAGTTCTTTCATCCAATTCAGTTACATTTTGCAAACTAGTATTTGTAAATTTATTCTTAACTCTATTACTATCTCCGTTACCCTGTTCGTGCTCATGTAAATTCTGTGTATAATTTAAATTTCCTATAGAAACTCGGTTCTCAGTTTTTATCGTCAAATCACAATGTGATAATAAATCCACAGATTTTTTAAAACATTTATCATCATTAATCGTAATACATTGTTTCTCTAATTTAGGTGACCGTTTTGAACACTGATTAGTAGTTTCTGAATGAACGTTTGAAGATTTAATTGCAGAAGACTCTTTACTGGTAGAATATTTATGAACCTTATTAATGATTGGTTGAATTCTATCACATTCCGTTAATTTTAATACCCGTGTTTCTTTAAGGTTTTTATATTCACAAGCGTTTTCAGAAGTTTCGTTTGTTAATACCTCAAACTTATTTTCGGTACGAATAGTGTAGTTTAAACTAGCTATGCTTGACTGCGTGAGTTTAGTACCTGAATAACATTTATTTAACTTTCTCCTTTTAATTTCGCAAAAATCATTTTCAATTTGTATATCTTTATTGTTAAATTCAATTGCTTGTAAAGATTCTTTTTCTTTAATATCAACATAACTTTCTTTGGAATTATTATTGTTATTACTATGAAATGCTGCTTTGTTTTTTTTTCAATTTTATATTTAACACGCTTTTGTGAAGCTTCGTATTGTCTTTGCAAAGCAACTTTTAAAGGCAATACGTTGCAAACTTTGAACCTAGAGTCTTGTGGAAAATGTTCGATATCAGACGATTTAAATAATTTTATTAAATGATTTCTCATCAAGTCGTGATTATATCGAACCTTATCTGGTTTGATACCAAATAACAATGAAACTGTAAAAGCTATAGCAAAAATGCCACAGTCTATGTAATTAGGCTGCCTTTGAACTTTTGGAAAGCGAACTTGTCTTAAATCATGGTCAGGAAAAAGCTGTTTTAAACGATCTTCTAATTCTTTAGTGAGATAACCATAATTTAAAGAATCATAAATATAAATATCCTTGGTGTCATAATAACAACAAACATAATGTCCCGTCAAATAAATTATTTGTATGTAATTCAAATCTTTTGGAACAGCTTTAACAAAATCTGAATCAAACCATGTACCTGGTGCTTGCATTTTGAAACCAGTTCTTTTCTCAACTATAGCAATGAATGCTATCATGTGAATTAATTCTAATTGCTCATTATTATTTACTAATATTTGAATATCTTTATCAAGTAGTACGTCATCTAAACTATCCATCTTATCTTATAAAGTATAAGAGAAAACACAAATATAAATATATATATAATATAAATATTATTCAAGGATTGATGTTTATTAAATAAATAATAATATTTTTAAATTTTATTGAATGAATTTTATTAATTATATAATTTTATTACAAAATAGAATATTTAAATATAACCACGTCACAACAAGATAAAAATTTTTTTGGAGCGTAATAGCTTCAACAAGATTGTAAGTCTTGGAGCTTTGATATTAGAGCTACAACAAGAATATAAATCTTGGAGCTAAAATATGAATGCTTCAACAAGTTTATTGATAAACTTGGAGCATGTGCTTCAAACAAGTCTACAAAGATCTTGGAGCACAATTTATCGTTGTATACAAATCGTACTGGAACGTCCTGCGGAACCTACGGAAAAAAATTATTAGTGAAATTAATTATTAATTTATATTTAAAAAAATCTTATTAAATTATAAAAAATATTAATTTCGTAGGGGAGAGGCGGTCAAAGTAGGATTCCTAAAAAACCTATTGGGATTTAAGATGTGGACGTGGTTCACTACAATTTTGAAAAAATTCAAATTTTTATTTCAAAAGTTAAATGTAAAAACTAATTTTTAAAGTTTTTATTTGCATAAATATGCTTTATATAATGAAATAATGTTTTTTTATCTAATATTTTCCGTACTGAATATATATTCAAGCTTTGTGCATAAAAAGAATAGTTCCGATCCAGATGGCGTATCAAAACATGTTAAATCCCAATTCTTTATTTGGTTAATAATTGTAGATACGTTTAAAAAATTCCCCAATTGGCTGCCACTCCCCGACCTGTCAATAAGAAATTGGACGGTTTTATTTTCCAGGACGTGCTCTATTTTTTTTTTTTTGTAGACTCTTATTAAGTTGATACAGAAGATCTGCGGCATCGGAGTTAGTATCTTTTTCAATTGTAATTTTTTGATAATGAATAAACTATTCTAAAATATATCACACAATTCTTTAATTATGGGAGAATTTTCTTCTACTATAAAAGTCTCCCATAATTAAAGAATCGCATGATATATTTTAAAATATTCAACCCATTGCCAAATATTTACAATTTGAAAAGATACTAACTTTGGTGCAGTCTCAATTTTATCAATAATTGATTCTAAAATTATTTAAATTTAAAACAGTAATGTTAAAATAATAATATTCATAATTATAAAAATAATAAAATTAATAAATAATAATAATAATAATAAAAATAATAATAATAACTCTGAAAAGATTGAAATATAAATTAAATACATTTTGCATTAAATTTACATAACATCGAATTTGTCTTATATTTATTCTTTTTTTAATTCAATATAAAATTAGTAAAATTGAAAACAAAACCTAAAAATAATTTAGCAAAAGCTGAAAAATTATTCAGACACAGTTGACAGTAATTATCAGCCAATCCGTACTACGAAAGTTATAAATGAAAAATTTATTCATGTTTTATTATTGCATCTGTTTATACTATCATAAAATGAATAACTAAAAAAAATCTTGTCTAAATTTGAACAAATTTGCAAATACACTCCCTTTTGAAGAAATCTATCAGAAATCATTATAAATTATACAAATTGAGGCAAAAATAATATAAAAACAAATAGAGATAATTTTAGATCATTCGGTTTGTATTTGCAATTACATAGCACTAAGTAAATATGCAATTTCATATTGTTATCAACAAATTCTCATATGAGTTTGGCAAAATATGGGAAAAAAATGCATAGAAACAATTCGGATTAAGCTTATGTGTATCTAATAGTATTTTTCAACAGGGTTGCACAACGCAAAGTTTAATCAAATTATTATTGTGCATGCTGTGTATAAATATAGAAAAAAACATGAAAGTCACTTAGGTCTTATTGTAAAATCTGTTATACTTACTCTACTTATTTATTGATATTTTAATAACAGTTGTTTTTATTGTCTGTAATTACTAATAATGATTTCAATAAGAAACACGTCACAGCCGTCACAACTGTCACTCGTAACATTTACCTGAAGTTAGGTACGAATATACAAAAGGTTCGGAATAAAGGTGCGTTTTCACGCACTATAATGATTGAATATGTTTACAGTGAAATGTTAATGGCACACGAACTCAGAATTGACATAACCTCACTTTGTAGTATTCTTTGTGTATCACTTTTATTATTCAAAGAAAAATTAAAATCTGGCTCTGCAGTGCTCTCAAAAATAATGTTTTTGAATTTTTAAATATAAAACCATAATTGTATTTTTTTGGAGCAAAATTTTGAGATTTCAAATCTGTAATAAAAATTTTTTTTTCAAAAAATCTACTTACAGCGTGCACCTAAAATTATAATTTTATATTTAAAAATTAAAAAATATTATTTCTGAGGGCACCGCTGAGCCAGATTTTTATTTTTATTTTGAAAATAAAAATTATTTACAAAAAGCAAATTTTACTGTCCATGTCGATAAAGAAGATTCGACACTTCACCTTAAGAGCATATCAACGGCGTGATAATTCGAAAACTAAAACTCATTATAAAACTATAAAATTCATTATAAAGTGAAAAGAATTTGTGATATGAATGTGTAAAAAATTGAGAAAATGGCGCTCTGCTTATTAAATAAATTAGCGATATACAGTTCTATTTCTGAAAATCTGTAATGTCGGTAATTATGACTTCGACTTGGACTTAAGGTGAAATGTCAAGCGATTATTACCGACCTGCAGTTTATTAGGTATATACGTTAATACATTTCCAAAATACATAATATAAAATCAGAACATTTTCTCATTTTGAAGGAAGATTTCTACTACAAAAAGTATCATTTTAATTGTGTATAATTCACACAAGTATGTACGATGTTTTTCATGTGTCAAAAAAACGCCGTACATAAATACGTATAAATTACGAAATAAAAATATTTACTTTAAAGTAAATATCATTCTCCCAATAATAAAAAATGTTTTAAATTCATTTTGATCATTTAATTACAAATATTAATGAAGCAAATTGAAAATACCCTAACTCCGTGACTTTAGCTCTGATATTTCACCTTAAGAGGATGTCAAATCAGCGGATGAAATTCGCGCGCACATAACCTCATTTTTTACATTCTATTGCAATTATTTTTAATATTATGTAGTATTAATTGATTTGAAGGGCAGAGCGGTCTTCCGAATCGATTAATGAATATTATGAGCTATTAAAATTAATTTTTCTTATTATAATAAAGAAGAAAAGTGCGAAAAACAATTTCGCGGGTAGTGTAAAAGTTGATACAGCTGTATTTCGCAGTTTTCTCATTTATTAGGACATTAAATATTTATTTTTTTAGTTCATAATTTACTTTTATTTTATTAATAAGGAAAACCGCTCTGGTCTCTAAATTAACGAAAACACTATATAGGGTGCTTACGGACAGCATTTCTGCATGCAGAATTTGTATGCAGAAATAGGAATATCTAGATATATCTAGAAAGCAGCCGGGCTGCTTTCTATAATATCACTGAATTCTACATACAGATTCTGCATGCAGAAATGCTGTCCGTAAGCACCCTATTATTTTTATGTAAAATCGGAAAAACTGTAATTGTCGATAAAGTAGGAATTTTACTGTTTGACATCCTCTTAAGAGGATGTCAAACTCGATTGCAAACGCAAGTTACCAACATACTAATTTATAGAATAACTTTTGGTACATCATTTGTATTTCAATTTAATAAGTGTAGGCCGATTTTCTCATATTTTTTAAATATTATGCATATAAATTTTATTCAATTTATAAACAAATGTAATTTTAATTTTGATACTCGTTTGCGAGGTGATGAAAAAACGAGTTTCAGGATTACATCAACAATTCTTGATAAAAGTAATTATTTCTTGTTTACAAATATTCTCCCATTGATAAAAAATCGTCCAGGACTCATTATTTTCATAAAATATTATTCTTTATAAATTTTATTTCAAAAGACACTAACACCGTGACTGTAGACGTTAAACATTGTTTGACATCCTTTTAAGAGAATGTTATGGCGTTTTCGATTTGGCGAACCTACCCGACTCCGTTGCTCTTCTTTGTCTTACAATTGAAACCATTCATTTTATGTGAGAACAAGATAAAGATAGAACTGGGTCGGTTTGCCAAATCGAAAACGCCATTAGTGCGTTTACAAATATGCGTATTGTGAATTAATTATTAAGTTACATCGTATAAGAGCAACTTTTGTGTTGACATCTTTTCAAAAAATTGGAAATTTGTGTACCAAATTATTTGGATCTTAGTTAAAATACGTATATAAATTCGTAATTTTTTTAAAATAAAGTTAAAAATTTGTAACTTTTACAAATTTTGCCATTTCAGTATTGACATACAAAATATTGCAATTGCAATATTTTATAATTAATACATTTTTTCAATAATTTAATAATATTTTAACAAAGGAATAACGAAACAATGAAACGAGTAAAGCTTAGTGGATCTGCATTTCGAAAGAAGAAGGCAGAACGAGAAAAAACTGAGTTACTTTCGAAAGACTCTCTGCTACGGTTTATCAATCAGGAGAAATTCCATCCTGATCATCCTTGCACTCCAGATAATCAGCATTTATGTTCTGAAGAAGTGATGGCTGTAGATGATCAAAATGACGAAACTGAGAGTGTCAATACAACAGACGTTAGTAAAATTCTTTCAAATTTACTAGACATGAATTGGTAATGAAAAAATTGGATCCTCAAAATCTAGTTAATTTTTTTACATTTCATAATCAGAGAAAATTATAATTAAATTCAAATAAACTGATTAATTTGAAAAATATTTAAATTAGGTTAATATTAAATTTAAAAAAAATCCCTTGTGGAATCATTTTTGTGATAATTTTCTGACATTATTCGTACAGAACTATGTAAATCACGTACAATTTGCTTACAATTTGTCAGAATTTACTTTTGTTTGACTTGTTTGACAATTTTAAATTTATCAAAATTGTTTATTTACTTCTGAAATAACCGAATTTTTTTCTTTGGCAAATATTTTACAGGGAAATTTTTTCTCTGATAAATATTTTGTGAGCGAAAATTTTTCTCTGACAAATAATAATTGTAGAAAATTGCATGTATCGCAGAAAAAAATGTGTAGCCACTAAGAATCGATCTCAGGACCAACCTACATAACGTTAAATTATACGCTCGCTCTACCTACTAAGCTACTGAACCTAACGCTTAAGATCCAAAAGAACTTCGGTAAAATAAGCAAGCTATATAGAAAGAATATTGTATGATAAAAAAGACTGAAACTTAATTATTGAAGAGAAAAATTTGTTTTATGAAATATATGTCAGAGAAAAAATGTCTGTTAATTCATGTGTAAACAAACAATGCTGCGAACTTTAATAATTGTATTAATTACAAAGATTTGTACAAAAATTGTAAGAAATTGTCAGAGAAGTGTCAGGGAAAAATATCAGATAAATAATTCCTCAATGAACTGTATAA
>JABFOU010000291.1:0-10379 GCA_022817745.1 Scelioninae gen. 1 sp. ZL-2020 | reverse complement strand
CATTTTAAAAATATTATATAATAAATACACTTACTTTTTCCTTTCAGTCAGAAGATATAACTTCTTAATATTTCGAATCAATAAAATTTGCTTTATTCTTCAAAATATTAAGGAGAGAATAATCACTTATTATTTTCACGCTGTGTCACACACTTTAAACTACAGGTTATACATGTATGAAAACAAATATATTTTCGGAACGTAAATAAACGAATACTATCTCACTCTTTCTTTTATCTTAAATGTGATTTATGACTCCTTTAAATAATCATTGGTTGCTTACGGACCAGGGACCCAATTCTCTAACCGATGGGTTCGCTTCCCATTGATTTTCGATGGGAAGCGAGAACTGGCAACGCTGGATGAATGGAACGATATTGTCTAGTGTTTTTAATCTATGTAAAATTATACAATGTATGGCTGATCATTTGATAAACAATAACACAATGTATTTCTGTTGTCAGTGTACAATTGTGTAAGGTTTTAAGGTTAATACCAAACCTTGGTAGTTAAAACCAACAATGGATTTTTATCGAGATTTAGTTGTTCTTGGCTATTTCGACAACATTAATCAACGTCAACGAATTGTTTATAATCGCCCGGATGCATTTGAATTAAGTGATAATGAGTTTAAAAAAATGTTTCGATTTAATAAAAATCAAGCAGTTGATTTTATCCGTATGATTGAGCCTCACGTAGAACAAGGATATCGTAATTCTGCTATAAGTTTGGTTAATAAGGTAAATAATTTATCAATAATATAATAATGAATTCATTACAAAAAATGAAATAAAGAAAAAGTAAACACATATTTTTCCACAATGTTATTACTTAGTCGCCGCTAAACTCCAATGCAAATAATTGTGCTCCGAAATTGACTTGCTAATTATGCTCAACTAATTGAACATTGTTAAAAAAACTGAATGATTCATAATTAGTATGATTTTCATATTGTTAAAAATATTGCGTATATTTGCAAATTCAATATTATTTTCTAATTGTTTATTTTTCATTATTATTATTTCAATAACTGCTTCTTATTATTTCTTCCTATAATATTTTTTCTTTTTTTAATTCAATTTCTTTAATAAAAACAAATATTTTGTTAAAAGAAAGATATCAGCCTATGCATTGAAGATTTCTGAAATATTATATAAGTATATTTGCAAAATATATGTATAAATTGTTTCTTTTTGGTCATTTACATTGTTTTTTTGCTGGATAATTTTTTTCTTATATATTCATTATATTTGTGAAATGTGAAGACAGTATTTATGAATCACTTAAATACTTGAAAAAATACCTTAGGATTCTAATAATAAGGCTTCATTAATTATAATTTTACTAACAGTAATTTTTTATTTTATGTTGCAGGGGTTAATCGCTTTAAAATTCTTTGCCACTGGATCATATCAGCATGATATTGGCTCTAATAAAGGATTGTGTGTTAGCCAATCGACTGTTTCACGCTGTATCAAAGACGTTATAAATGCAGTAAACACAGCTGAAATTCTTAACTTTTGGGTACAGTTTCCTACAGAATTGAATCAATTGCGGAGAATACGTAATGAGTAAATAAAAATATACAATTAATTGTAGAATTGTAAACAATGAACAAATGTCTACCTCCATCCACTTGTTGTCTTCGTATCAATACTCTTTTAAAATCACCTTTAAAATCACTTTTTTAAATTTAATTTCAATAGGTGATTTTAGAAGGATAATTTCAATACTTTTTGTAAGAATTATTGAGAAATATGTCAAATGAATGAAGAATGCACCCTGTAGAAAATGATTACTGAAAAAGTGTGAAAAATGTTAAAACATTAAAAAAGAAAAAAATGCAAAATAAAACTGCTGTAATAATATGTAGGAAGTACAATAGTTTAGCATGTAAAAACAATATCCAACCAATTTCAATTTTATACTTTTTCAAAGATTTTCATACATAGTAAAACGCTAGAAAACTGTTTAAATTGGCATATTTGTAGTATTTTTCTACTTTTTCAGAGCAATTTTTAAGACATTGTATTTAATTTTTTGTTACACTCCTATCCTACAATAATTTTTCACAACGAAAAAGTGGTACTCTTGGAGACTCCAGCATGTTTTGAAAGTAATCAGTTTTGTCGAACAAAATTAATACCGACTTTGAATGCCATCAGTTATACAATAAAAAAATATTAAAATATATAACGATTACAAAAAGTGTCTTTAGAAATTTCTTTTCAGTTGTATTATAATAATTTACTTTAATATTTATGCATATTTATACAATTTCTCATCGTTTTGTTTTAGTTTTATTAACCAATTTGGATTACCTGGAATAGGATGCATAGACGGCACCCACATTGCCATTGTACCACCAAACCAATTTGATGAAAGGTTTCCTGAATATGTATACGTAAATAGAAAGGGGTATCATAGTATAAATACACAATTGGTAATTATTTTATTTCTTATGTACATTTGCTGCAAATTTTGTATTATTAAATATAATAATAATAATATTACATATTACTTTTCCGTAATCCGTAAAATATTTTTATAATTATACATAAAAAGTAATTGTAACTCTTGTAGAAAAATATTGCTGAAAAAACGTCTTAAAAACTTTGAAAAACATGTCTGAAAAATCGTTGAAAAAACGTCTGAAAAAAGCTGAAGATGGGCCAATTTTAACAATTTTCAGAGTTTTCAGATATGTATGAAAATCTTTGAAAAAATCTGAAAATAAAAATGATTAAATTTATTTTTCAAAAATATTAAATTATATTATATTTTACATTTTATTATTGTACTAATATTTAAAAAATTTTTTTTTATCTTTTTCAGTTTTAGAATTTTTTTAGATATTTTCATACTTATCTGAAAACTCTGAAAATCTGCTAAAATTGGCACATTTTCAGTGTTTTTCAAACGTTTTTTCAAAAATTTTTCAGAAATGTTTTTCAGCGTTTTTCAGACGTTTTTTCAGCAATATTTTTCTACAAGGGAATTACTATGTTTCATATCGTTTAAAGTAATGTATATAAATCATAAACATGAATTAACATATTAATATCAGAAAAGTGCACAATATTTATAATATATACTTATAATTGATAGTTTGAAATAAAATATTTTACATCATGAATTTTAATTCTTACATATGATATTATGATATAATTTATTAAATATTCTAAATTATATCATGTTATTCTTTCGTCAAGGGAGAATGTTGTAATAAAATAAGATTTTTTTATTCTTTAGTTTTGCCTCCGTACTCCCTCGTTTTATTTATTATTATTGCAGTTTGCAAATATTTTAAAGAATAGTAAAATATGAGACTTGAAATAAAATATTTTAAAGGTTTGAAGTTACTTATTATTAAATTTGTCAATATTGTTTTGAAAAATGTAAAAAGGTTAAATTCATTAACATATTATTACATAATAGTATATTATGCCCCAAGGGAGTGTAGTTGAGTTTTATTCCCGAGCAGGAGTCCGCCTCCCGAGCCGTAGGCGATGGAGGCAGACTCACGCGAGGGAGAAGAAGGGCAACTTCACTCGCATGGAGCATACAATACTTTTTGTTACTAGTTGCGTCTAAACGCCCCAATTTACTCCCTGTTTAGAGGGAGTAAAACGGGTCTTTCACTCCCTCTAAATAGGGAGTAAAATGGGATGTTTAGACGCACGTAGTACTAAAAATGTTTTAATTTGTTTGATAAATAATTTATCTAATTCATTTATTATTTAGACTCCTTAGTTTATCATTATTTTTAAACAAAGGTTTGATTCATTGACATTTTATTACATAAAATGTTTCATTTTTTTTTGATAAATAATGTATTTAATTAATTTATTAAATATTTTTTTTTTTTTTGACCTTGTAAAGAAAGACATATTTGAAAAGTTTTTGTTAGTAGGAATAGAAGCTATAACACAAACTAGAATTGATTAGAATATAATAAACTACTTGCATATTCATATATGTAATCAAATTTGATTTTATATTACGAATATAAGAATATGAAAATTTATAATTGATGAAACTGTAAGCAATAATTATTGTGTTTTAGATTTGTGACAGTAATTTACGCTTTTTAAATGTAAATGCTAAATTTCCTGGTAGCGTGCATGATGCACATGTTTGGACTACTTCAGCAGTGAGACGAAAAGTAGAAGATATTTATAATTTTTGGCCTGATGAAAATTTCTATTTATTGGGTGAGTAATTACCATTCGGGTAAAATATTAAATCAGTTGTCTGTTTCTCTTACAAATTGAAGTTATTATGCTAAAATAATGTATAAAAATAAATATACAGAATAATATCACTCATTAGTCTTGAAATAACTTTTTCATGTTAAATTTTACATAAAACTGCCATCAATATATTGTAAAGGTTCATAGCAAAACTTTGTTTTACAAATTAATTATATTATTAATGTTTTTTCGTTTAGTTGTTTTGTTTTCTTCATCATTTTAGCTATGCGATTTTTGAATTTACTCATATATTGTTTTACTGCAGAAAATAGAAACTTCTTAAATATATGAAAATAGGTTCCTACATAGATTTTTGCAGCTGGGTATGTAGTATATCTTAGCTAGAGTTATTATTACAAAAATTTATATTTATGTATAGGAGATTCAGGTTATCCACTCCGTCCATGGCTGTTAACTCCGTACGACAACGTAGATGAGGGAAGTTTGGAACAAGAATTCAACACTGCATTTACAAGAGCTAGATCAACAATTGAACGGTGTATTGGCTTACTGAAGATGCGATTTCGTTGCTTATTAAAGCATAGAGTTTTACACTATAAGCCCGTAACAGCAAGTAAAATTATTAACACGTGTGTTGTTTTGCACAATATGTGCATGAATGATCAAGATTTTATTCACAATGATATGAGAGTCATCGGACCACCGCCAAATGTTAACGAATATGTAAATAACAACGTTCAAGCAGGAAGAGCTGCAAGAACACGTATTATGAATATGTATTTTCAATAATTGTAATACACTGAGCAAAAGAAAAGCACTCGAAGTTTTGACAAAAAGTTACCAATTGTAAAATACTTATAACTTTGCTGATAACTATTGAAAATAAATGAATCTTATTGTAAATGATCGGCAACTTTTTTTTCAAAATAAATATAAACACAATTCATTTTACATAAACGCACCCCCTCTGCCTTCCTTAAATAAAAAGTGACACTTTTAACACAAAAATTGACCAATTTCAAATTTTTTTTTTCTATCTGAAAACTGTACATACAAATCGAAAATCTGTTTATGAGATATAATTTTTTTCATATCTGATTATAATTAAGGATTAAGATTATGATTATGAAAACAGTAATTTAATTGAAAAAAAATTTTTTCAAATTGAAATTAAAATTCGTAGAAAAAAACGTTAAAATTTAAATAGTAACTACAAAGGTTTTTTAAACGCGTAATTACTTTATAAAAAATTATCATAAAAACAAAAATTTTTTCCTCACATTGTTAACAAAGTTTCAAATTTTAATATCCCGTAAACACATTGTTTGATCTATAAAGTTTTCAGCTAGAAAAAAGCGTTCGGAATTGGTCAATTTTTGTTTTAAGAATGTCACCTTCCATTTAAGAGAGGCAGAGGGGTGGGGGTGGGGAAAATGAATTGTGCCTAAATTTATTTTGAAGCAGAACATTTGCCCTTCATGTCTAAAAAAGACCCATCCATTTCCAATGGATATTACCAAAGATACAAACATCTGAAATTTTGTAACTTTTTGTCACAATTTAAGGTGCAGTTTTTTATTTTGCTTACTGCATTTGCTATCTTATGTACATAATGTTTGTAAAATATAATTTTTTATCGCTGAATAAAAGAAATATGAAAAATGCAAACTTTATTTTTAAATTCTATCTATAGTTAAAAATAATAATTTAAATTTCAACTTTAAATTATATTCATTTACAATTAAAAATTGCAAACTTTATTTTTTGAATTACGCTATACTTTATTCACATTATATTTATATCTATGATTAGTAATAAAAAGTAGAAATTTTGTATCTTGAATTGATTATTGCAATAATTATTTAATGAATACATTAATCTATACATTTTTTTTTAAGTGAAAGAAATATATTTTGTAAAAATATTAAATATTCAATTTTTTTGATAGGTACATTTTTTTTGTTGAACGAAATGAAATAAACAAAACTTTTGAAATTTTGTCTACAATTTATTATTACAAATACAATTTTCTTAGTCTTATTGTTTTAACAATTAGCTTAATCATCTCATGTATAAATAATAAAATATTCAGTCTTCGTTTATTCTCCTTTATAATATTTTGTAACACATCGTATATGTATTCTATATCAGTCTTTCATGGCAATTACATGCCTTCAAACATTGAAACATTTAACTAAAAATAATGTGATTTTTAACATTCCATAAAAAAAATATATATGTTTATGTGTTAGTACACATAATGTACATAATGATCATTATTGTACAGAAACGAAACTAATAACTTTTTTTATCACATACAAACTAAACATACTTCGTACATTTTATTCAATTATAAACTTTGAAATTAAAATACCTAGCTAAAATGATTTTTCTGTAAATTTCTTTTAAAATAAACAATGTTCGTTTATAATTTTTCCCTTGTTTATTGCAGGAAATATTAAGAATTTTATAAGAATAATGAAAAATATATTGACCAAATTAATAAAAAATTAAAAAAATAAAATTGTTAAAAAAACTTCAAATAATAAAAATAAACATTGAACGCTATTTCATTAAATAGCGCCTAATTTAACAATTGATTATTTAAAATCGTTTTGAGCGGGTGTTTAAGTTTCAAAGTTTATAATAGTTACATTTCACATGGACGGTTCTCTTAATGCAACGTTTATAAAAAAAATTTAAATTTTTATACTGATAATCTATTTTCAACATTATTTAAAAACAATGTTTCTCATATCTTATTCTTTTCAAATAAACTTGAACAATATTAATAATTTGTTCAAATTTCTCCGCTTACTACTGAACATTGCAGTTTTGAGCTGCATTTGCCATTATTAAATTTATTTTCATTTTGCGTTTCTCGTGTCTATTCATACGCAATATTAAACTAAAAATAATATAATTTCCCACATTCCACAAAAAAAAATTATATGCATGTGTTAGTACTGTTGACTAATGATAATTACTGTAAAGAAACGAAACTTATAATTTTTTTATCGCATAAAAAAAAAACATTACTTCGTTTATTTTATTAAATTATAAATTTTAAAATTAATATTTCTAGCTAAAATATTGTTTTGTACATTTCTTTAAAAAAATATGTTTATAATTTTTTTTCTTTTTTTTTCATTGTAAAAAGGACATAAAAAGTTTTATAACTATTCATCACAACTATTTTTTAAAAAATAAAATAAAAAAAACTATATAAATTGGAAAAAAATTTTTAAATAAAAAATAATTTTTAAAATAAATAGAGTTAAATTAAATAAATACTAATGTACAATATATTAATTAAATTAGTTTCGAGCGGGTGTTTAAATTTCAAAATTTAACATGCACAACATTTACATTTCACGTTAGAGTCTCTTAATGCAGCGTTTATAAAAAAATTATAAATTTCATATTTATAATCTGTTTCGAACATAATTTAAAATCATATTTTTTTCTCATTTCAATCTAGTTAAATAAACTTAATAATGTACTCAATAAACTATTTATTTGCACAGGTTTTTCCGCCTACTACTGAATATTGCAGTTTTGAGCTGCACTTTCCATTAATGAATTAGATATGCGCGTTACTAATGATAATTCTTTTCTTTTTATCTCTATTTTCTTCTTGTAGTAGTCCTTTTGTAAATTGTAGGTTTTTTCAGCATAATGAACAATATTATCAGCAGGTTTTTTAGATTTTTTAGTACATATTTTCTCAGGGCTATCACTCATTTTGCGTTTTTCCTGTCTGTGTGAAGTAACGTGCACATTCGGCGATAAATTTTCATCACTTTCAGCATCATAATACTGTTCATCGGGTTCTTCGTCTGAAGTCATAAGTTCTTCCACATCTGAGTTTTCTAAACTTGCACTATTTACCTGTAAAATTAATTATTAAATTGAAAATAATCCATGTATTAGGAATTCTGTTGCAAATATAGTAATCTTTACTTTTTAGTAAAATTGTGCTTTGTAGTTTGTAACCAAAAAATTTGTTAAGATATGACTTTCTAATTTATATCTTAAAACTACAATTATTGATTAACTCATCTTAATATTATTTTTTTAATATTTATTACTGATAGGAGATGTTCTTTTATTATAAATGAATCCAATAAGATTAAGGTATAATTCATAAAATTTTATAATTTGTAACAAATAAATACAATCTCTTAAACATTCAAAAACGATTAACCAAGCAATAATTTAAGAAAACTATTTTATTAAAAAAATAACATCATTTGTTTATATTCTTTACATACATACAATTAAACAAATGGCATTATTTTTTGAGTAAAATGATACTTACACGCTTTTGATTTTCTTCGCCAGACTCTTCAACTTCTTCGCTAGCTTCTGGAACTTCTTCGCTAGCTTCTTGAACTTCTTCGCCAGCTTCTGGAACTTCTTCGCCAGACTCTTGAATTTCAGTGTGTCCCTCTATAACGGTGTCACTCATCAGTGACAAAATTGCCTCTTCAAATGTATTCAACTTTCCTGCCAAGTTGAGGCCTCCTCCAGTTGCTCGGCGTGCAGTTTTTAATGCTGTATATTTGCGTTTAACGCTGGATTTCATTTCGTTTACATACTGAAAAATGAAAAATTTTAATGTATATATAAAAATAAATAATAAATGAGATACAAATATAACTATATGCTTTCATTCGTTCATGAAAAAAATAATTTTTTTCACTTGAAATTTTTTCAACAAAACCTTTTATTAATAAATAAAAATTGGTTTGATGCTTTTAATTGAAAACAGATAATTTAGTTGTGTTACGAAATAAATGATGTTATGTTAAATGTTAAAAAATTTAAAAAAATGTTAAATGAATTTCAGTGTTGTATGATTGTTAAAAATGTTTCATAATAATAAGCTCATGAATAGTATAAAGTTAATAATAATATAATGTATGCAATATCATGAAAAATGAAAATCATTTATATATAATGTTAATTTAGTATAAAAAGATGCACTAACAATTCTCCATTCGGTTGCAGTTCTTTTAGGTCCATCTAAATTATTTAATTCTGTAGCAATTGCACTCCATTTTTCATTCGCAATTTTGCGAGTAAACGTTCCGGTAAATTTACCACTTATAAGCTCGGGATCTGATTCCAATAACTCAATTAGTTTAATTTTTTGTTCATCCGTAATAGTAGATTTTCTTTGTCCTTTTGCCATTTCTAATGAAATTATAAAAAAATTTTATTTGCTATAATTTTTTATTTGTTAACAAAAAATAAAAAGTACCAAAAAATTATATAGTGGATAAAAATAATGAAATACGTCTTAACAAAATTGTTAACAAAATAATATGAAATAAAAAAAAAATTAAAAAAAAACTTAAAAACTTTGAAAACAAAAAAAATAAAATTAAACATTTTGCGAAAAATTAATATTTATTAATCATCAATTTTATAAACATTTTACACACATTTTTTTAACAAAATAATATGAAATAAAAAAAAATAAAAAACAAAACTTAAAAATTTGAAAACATGAAAAAAGATAAAACAAATAAAAATAAACATTTTGCGAAAAATCAATATTTATTAATCATTAATTTTATAAACATTTTACAAACATTTTTGCAATTGCAATAATTTTGAGGTTAACTTTATTCAGTCCAATGAAAATGCACTACATGTCATCCGAAAATGTATCACGTATATTGATTTATAATAAATTAATAAAAAATAAATTTTTTTTTTTTTTTACTTACTCAGCAATTATGTTATATAATATCAGTCAATTAAATTACTTTATTTATTATAGAATACAGATCAAAAACCGCGGGAAAAATATCTTCAGTATTCAATATTAGGCAAATTTCATAATGTTACATAGATGAGAAACTACTAATCCATATGGTTCCAGCGTTGCCAGTTCTCGCTTCCCATCGAAAATCAATGGGAAGCGAACCCATCGGTTAGAGAATTGGGTCCCAGTCGTACCAATGAACTATTATAAATAGATGGCGTTAAACACAATAAGCCGCGAATCGTGAATCTAATATAAAGAAAACAAATATTACTGACAAATTTTCATAACAAAAGGCATTAAGTCCGTGAGCGCAGACTGTCCACAGTTTGTTAATAATAAAATAATATTCTGTTAATAATAAAATAAGTTTCTGTTCCAAGGGACGT
>JABFOU010000290.1:0-10389 GCA_022817745.1 Scelioninae gen. 1 sp. ZL-2020 | reverse complement strand
CTTCGGGGGTATTTGTAAACAATGTCTGAAAAATCACCTTAATAAGATGCAAACTAATGGAAATCAACAAATGGATCAAATGGAACAAATGGATCGTCAACAAAAGATTATTATATCTGAAACATCAGGAATTCATATCTCTATATCAGAATGGCTTTCAAGTAAACCGATCTACTTTGAATAATCATTTAATCAGCATAGATGCTAATATTTGAAAATTAGTAAAAACAGTATCAGAAGATTTAAAAAAGCACTTGATTTACTCTGGATCTATACTATTACAGATAGAGGTACACGAACATCTTTTATCGTTCATTGTATAAGATGATTAAATACGATACAGCTACCGTCTTCACGAAATCGGAAGCATACAAACCGTCATACTCAATGCATACAAAGCTCTTGCTAAGTTGAAATCAGACTACGTCACAATCGTATATATAATTCAGGCAAACCAGCTTTAATTCAAATATTCGACCCAGTACATATAACTCAGGATTTAGAAAGATCCTCAAAGTCTTCTGAACATTTATAGTTTGTTTCTAGTTTGTTTACAGATACAAATAATACCCAATGGTATATAAGAAGGGACCCAGTAGTTGAAAAAGACTTATAGAAACATATAGGACTATTTTTATATGTTTCTATGCGGTTTCTGGCAGTAATTTGTCCACTTTGCTGTTGATTCTAGACGGTAAAAAATTAGGTTGAAGTCATTTCTATAATCAATATTAAAAATTTACTATCAAGATAAATAAAAATACGACATTAATGTACACTAATAAATACCGATGGTTCAAAATCCATAACTGGAAATGACTGCGCCATAATCTGTTTATCCGATAAGTATTTCTTTAAATTCAATAAAATGTATACTAGCTTTTTTGTGAAGCATCAAAAATTTTCGAAGCTATTTTAAAACAAAATAATTTCCTGATTAATGATTTATTATTAATAGATTCGAGAAGCTGTATAGAAAATCGCAAGTATCAGAGAGATCCAATTATCCAAACAGCAGTTCAAGGCATGAACCACTTATTTCGATTAAACAAAAACTCGAAATACTCCGTATCATATAAGATACGTGGAAAAGATTTATTGTTCATCTACACCACCAGATATTTAACAATTAAGAAAAAATATCCATGTTGAAGAAGCATGACCTCTAAACAGTTGAAGAAAACAAATCATTATAACTATTGGATCGGCCAAACAAAATTCAGGAATAATAATTATGGTGATATGTCTGTGCCTTTGTTTATAAAAACGCGCATAGTTACTAAGTGAGTTTTTTAATGTTTTCACCGAAATAAAGTATATCTGACAAATCTCTCATTTTAGTAGATTTAACAGATATATATAAATTTTTTTAAATAAAATGCTTCAGGTGATATTTCAGTCACTTTGTCTACAAAACGTGTGTAGTTACTGAGTGAGTATTTCAATGTTTTAACCAAAATAAAGTATATCCGTCAAAACTCTCATTTTAGAAGATTTAACAGATATACATTTTATTAAGTAAAATTTTTTACAGTTCCTGCAGTAACTACACGCGTTTTCCATGTGATAAAAATTATATTTTAGTTAATACGCAAATAATAGTTTGCAAAAACAAAAGTTTTAATATTCATTTGAATCTCCCAATGTTAGGGATCAAACTGATGTTACTTTATTACATTAATAATATATCACATTGAAATTAATTAACAACGCCCTAACTCCGTGACGTGAGCACTGAAATATCACCTTAATGTTAATTCCAGTAGTTTCTATTTCTAATTATTCTAGTAGAAAAATATTTTCTCTCAAAACGTATATTTTATATATATTTTAATGTGAATTGTTTACAATAATTTTGTTAACGAAATATTGACTATAGATTCAAAATGTGCTATTGAAAAATCATTCAAGAATTCGTAAACAATAAATCAATACATAAACATGAACAAATTATTTTAAGGTTCGAAACAGGAATGTATTTAAATAAATTGACAACTAATTTGACTACTTGAATTTTAGAAAAAATCATACAATTTGATTAATTTTAACATATTCAATTATTTACAATAAATAAATATTTGTTATTTATACTTGCCTTTTTTGTTTACCTGACAATTTTACACTGGAATCATGAAGAGTACTGGAATTAACATTAATCGCGTTCATATCAAAATTGAAAGGTTAAAATACGATTCACGGTTGCCAACACTACGCAACGAAATTTCTCGCCGAGGCCGAATAGATCGTTCGCATTTAGACGTCCGGAATGGCCACGGTCGGCCCGGCCAATAAATGCGAACATACCCATAGAGACATTACACTGATACACACTAACTCATTCACCCACAATCCAGTTAATTCACAATGTTATCCTAGCACAATAGATCTGACAATAATTAAAAATATTAGTTATTATTATACAATAGAAACTAAAACAGAATTAACATCAGATCATTAACCGATAATAATTAGCTTCAATAAACATATAAATCAAAATAAAACAAAAAAAATCAGACTAACAAGTAATACTGACTGGCTAATTTTTAAAAAAATCACTAAATTCAATCGAAATCAACAAATTTATAACAAATGAAAAATACATAGACACATAAATTAATATCCTCACCTGTAAAATTAAAAATGTATTTGAAAATAATACCACATTTATTGAAAATAAACACAAAGAATCACTACCACACTACATTAAACAAACAATTAAAATTAGGTATAGTCTAAGGCGAAAAACACAACGCGCAAATTCTGTAGAAAATGAACACGAATATACATACTATTGCAACCTTGTAAAAAAGCAGATAAAAAAATGGTCCAACAAAAATGGCGACAAAAATCCAACAATAAAATCAAAAACTTAAAATATCAAAGATAATTCACTATGGAGACTCACTAAAAATTTAACTAAAAATAAATTGAGAAATTCAGGCTCACACTTGATACACAATAATCAAATAGTTAATACAAACTCAGAAAAAGCAAATATCATAGCACAACAGTTCTCTGAAACACATAAACTTAGGCAAACCACAATTCGAAACCCTAGTACATAATAAACTTAAACAAATTAACAAATGTAAATTAAACACAAAAATAATAAAATTAACTTCTCCTAAAGAAATTAAAAAAATAATATCAAAATTAAAAAACAATAAAGCTCCTGGACCAGATGGCATAAGTAATAAATTATTAAAAAACTTGAACAAAAAAGCTCTTGTACAACTAACATATATTTACAACAAATTTTTACAATTAGCGTATTTTCCATCGGTTTGGAAAAACCGATGGAAAATTTTAGCCTTTCCAAAACCGAATAAAGACACAATAAACCCAGTCAAATATAGGCCAATTAGTTTATTGAATACACTCAGCAAAGTGTTTGAAATAATCATATTTGAACGAATTAAAATAACAGGCATACTAAAACAATCTTTGAAACATTATCAATTTGTATTTCGTGAACGTAGATCAACAGTTCAACAACTTTTTAGAATAACAAATGATATAGCACATAAATTCAATATAAATAGAGTGACAACGACTGCTCTATTGGATATAGAGAAAGCTTTCGACACGGTGTGGCACGAAGGGCATATCTACAAATTATACGAAATGGGTTTTCCAATCACTATTACAAAATTGATACAAAATTATTTGACTGATAGGATATTTAATGTAAAAATAGGACAAGAAACTTTTGGTACGCAACTCGTTTCGGCAGGGGTTCCACATCAAGGATCCATCTTGGGTCCTATTCTGTTTCTGGTATATATTAATGATCTTCCTGGTTATGTAGATTATGTGTCATCTGCAAATAACGCCAACAGAATTGGCGTTATTTGCAGATGACACGGCGATATACGCCTCAGAGGAGATATTCATTCAGATTCATCTGAATGAATATCTCCAAAAATATTTTGAAAAATGGAAAATTAAAATCAACAACAATAAAACCGAAGTAATAATATTCTCCAAAAAATTGCAAAATACATCAAATATCAGAGTAAATTTATTTAATCAGTGTATAGTACCATCCGATGTAGTGAAATACTGATAAAATATTAAATTACATCATTCACATTCAACAAATTATGCAAAAAGTATTCATGCAAATTGAAAACTTATATCCGCTTATGTGCAAAAAAAAAGCAAATTATCAACTCAAAATAAAAAAATTATTTACAAAATGCTGATAAGACCTCTTATTACATACGCTTGCCCTGTTTGGATCAACATGGCAAACAAAAATGATATTAATAAGCTACAAATTTTCCAGAATAAGTGCTTGAGAATGATTTTGAATAAGCCATATTTCACCAGAATTACTGATTTACATAAATTATCAAAAATTGATTATATACATAACTATTTATCACAAATCGCTGAGAATTTCCATGTATCTCTAAATGAAGAAATGAAACAACAATTGTTCACTGTCGACAATAGTGATATACCGTACAAAATTAAACATAAAATACCAACTATATATTAATAATTAATAAAATCTGATTGTAATGTAACCAATAGACGAAAAGACTGATTGTAAATGAAAGTACAAAATGTGATACTCTAATTAGTTAAGTCATAAAATTATTATATATAAACTAATGTAAAATATTGTTCTAATTTTATTTTTGTTATAAAAATAGAAAAAAGGTATAAGGTTTTTTTGCAAAAGTTTTCCTTATTTTAAAATGATGTTAATTTAGTATATATCTATAAATAGTGTTATATTATATTATATGTAAAATATGATCCTTAGCAGGTAAAAGACCCTAGACTAGGTACAAGAAGGAAAATATTATTATTACATGTTGTAAATAGTTGTATTATAAAAAATCAATAAAGAAGTCATATTGTAAAAAAAAATATTGACTCAGATTATAACGACGATGAGGTCCTATTCAGATTTCCGAAACGACCAAAGAAGAACACCAACAAAATAAAGAATATAAAATTAAAAGAGGGGGAGTATAAATACCTCCGCGCAAAATGATTACAACTCAAACTCAGGGACGCTTTACAACGTCTAAACACACAATAGGTACATAAATCTAACAGATAACGCACATAATGAACATTCACCAAACGAAACAGACATGGACACTGACAGTGAAAGTGATTAATGTCAATGTTCAAATGATTAACTTTATGACATCAAAATGCAAAAACGAAGTTAAATTTAAGTAAAATACAGACAAAATGACAGTTAACATGACAAATGACGAAGACTAGGCTAACCTCAAAGAACAATTAATAACAAATAAAATACCGTTTTACTCCTACACAAACAGAAAAAACAAAAACAAACACACCATTATAAAAGGACTTCCAAACCTCGAAACCGAAGATATACTAGCTGACCTTGAAAACCAAGGTATCACTGCCATTGAATGCCACAAATTAAAAACAAACAATCATAATAATGCTATTTACAAATTAACTTTGAAACCGGAAGCCAGTATTCACAAGTTAAAACAAATTAGATACATTTGCTACACCAAAATACAATGGGAAAAATATGAGACCTATCACACAATGAACCCCAATGTGTCAACTGGAGGGGTAAACACCCTGCAAACTACAGTAAATGTTCGAAATACATTGAAGGACTAGAATTAATAAACAAACACCGTACCAAAAAGAACGGACAAACAGCTCTAAATAAAATGAAAGACAATATCATTAACGATGAACATAATAGACAAAGCTTGCAATGTTCACAAGCCCTTAAAACAGAAATTCCTAAAAACACACCACAAGTAACCAAAACTAAACAAGACCAAAACACCAACACAAACATGACTGATCTTAAAGACCTAATGCACGAACTCCAAGAATTAAATAAACTATGCAACATAAATAAAATGATAAATGTCATTAAAACATTAAACCAAAAACTGAGAAATTGTAATTTACCTCTAGATAAATTACAAGTATTTTACGAATGTTCTCAGATGTTGCATGACTGAACAAAACATAGCATACTGGCACGCAAACGGTCTGCTGAACAAAATGAACGAAATACCACACTTCTTAAAAAACCACAATATAAATATATTTCTTATATGTGAAACACGACTCACGAACAAAAATCAAATCAACATAAAAAACTACAACTCAATAAGACTTGATAGAGACGGCAATACACCAAACGGAGGAGTCGCGATCATATACAAAAAAGAAATAACAATTACAGAAATTAAAATTAATACAAAATCTGTTAAATCTATAACATTAAAATTGACTAACGAACAGGTTATAGTTTCAATATACGTCCCATCGAGAAACCAGAAAAACACTAATGAATTAAACCACTTACTTAATCTAGCCAACAAAGTACTTGTGGCAGGAGATTTTAATACACAAGCTGGAACTGTCACGAAAACAACAAAAACGGTAAAATATTACTATCCTATTCGCTAAAGAACAACACGAGCCTAGGCATACCTAATAAATATACACACTACCCATACAGCCAACACCAAAGACCAAGCACAATAGATCTCATACTTCATACAAATTCTAATATTGGAAAAATAGAATCTGTAGCTGAAATGGACTCAGATCACAACCCAGTCATTACACAAATATTAGCACATATTAATAAATCCAAAACCATGATTACATTCAGAGATTATGATAAAGCGGACTCGACAAAATTCATGAAAATAATAAATAATAGTATTAAAATTAACAACAAACACAATGACACTAAAGACATAGACAAAGAAATAATAAACTGCACCACAATAATACAAAATGCAATCAATCAATCTATCCCAATAATAAACACACAAAAAACAAAGCATATACTGTCCAAGCAAATAATTAAGAAAATAAAACACAGAAACAAATTACGCATACTGCACCAAAAAACAGAAAACATTGCATACAAACTAGCACAATCAAAACTTGCAAACTCCATCAAAAAAGAAATTAAAAATCACATTAATGACAAATGGAACGGAAAACTTAGAAACATTAAACCAAATGAAAATACAATTTGGTACATAACCAAATACCTTAAGAAAACAAATAATAAGATACCAACACTACACGGTACGCAAGGATTCGTGTTCAGCGAAACGGAAAAAGCTGAACAGCTAGCACTCAATTTTGAAAAAGTACACAAATTAACAATGAATCTTAGTAACACAGACACTGAAAATGCCATCAAAAAAAGCTATACCACAATCGTAAATACTAAATTCAACCCAAACACTATCATACTCACATCCCCACATGCAATTAAAAACATAATTAAAAACACGAAATCGAAAAAAGCACCAGGAGCTGACGGTATACAAAACATTGTACTCAAAAAGCACACCAAAAAAATTGTTAGTACAACTAACTCACATATTCAATGCATGCCTAAAAACATCATGTTATAAAAAAAAGAATTCTTTATGTTAAAAGCCGCCTATAAAATTAAAACATACTCAGATTTAAAATTTAGTTACTACTATTGAGAGCGCTGCAATCGCGGTCGACGCGGGAAGCGTGTGCGCGTGTGTTGCAAGGAAATCACTCTGCTGCTTGTTTTTGGCGCGTACGGGCGCGAAGGCCAGAACTAAACTCTAAAACGATTAGTAGCAGGGGGGTCTAAGTTAATCGAATATTAATGGCCGTGATAGTCAATTATCTCGATGTATTGACATAGTGTTGTTCGGCGGTCAAAAAAGTCTATCGTGATAGTCTTATCGGCGATTGTATGCGTGGAATGGAAGCGCGTCGGCGCGTGAATTGTATCGAATAACGAACTTTGTATGATTTAGTGTTGTTCAATAAACTAATATATTATATCCAGACAGAGTGAATTTATTTATAGATTTCATGTGGTCGGTCTATAATAATCATATTTACTACAGCTATGGAAAAATGCTCATATACTAGCTTTCTCAAAACCAGTAAAAGATAAAATATTCCCTCAAAACTAAAGACCAATAAGCCTCCTTACGACACTAAGTAAATTACTTGAAAATATAATTCTAAACAGAATTAAAAAACACGAAATAGAAAACAAACAACTTATACCTGAACAATTCGGCTTCAGAAATCATCATAGTACAACACATCAAATACTGCGAATAACAAACGGCATAAGCGAGGGCTTTAACAAAAACCAGAGCACAGCCATGACGATGCTCGATATCGAAAAAGCGTTCGATACGGTCTAGCACAAAGCACTTATACACAAGCTATATAAATACAATATACCGGCATATCTTATAATAATAATAATAAATATAACTACCTCCTTAATAGAACTTTTCAGGTTAAAATAAATTATACCCTATCTAGTAAGAAACCTATAGTAGCAGTATCACCTCAAGGATCAATACTGGGACCAAGACTCTTCATATATTTCATTAATGATATCCCCAAGAATGACAAAACCAACTTAGCTATGTTCGCAGACGATACAGCCATATACGCTACATCATGGAGTAAGCCGAAAGCAGCAGAAAAAATTCAAGAGCATCTGGATGAAATTCTAGAATACTTTGACAATTGGAAAAATCAAAATAAATGAAAACAAAACGGAAACCATAATATTCAGCCATAAAAAGAAAAATACCTTTAAAAAAGAAACTAATTCCCAAAATAACAGTTAAAAATACAGAAATAGAATACACTGACAAAGTGAAATACTTGGGAGTAACACTTGACTCCAGACTGAAATATAACACACACATACAAAATGTTAAAAATAAAGCCATAATTGCACAAAGTCAACTGTATAGTCTAACAAAACCAAGCAGTGCACTCTCTACTAAAAACAAAACAAAAATATACAACAGTATATTAAAACCCATACTACTTTACGCTGCACCAGTCTGGAGCAGTACAAGCAATACAAACATTAAAAAATTACAAACATTCCAAAACAAATTTTTGAGGAAAATAACAAATAACATTGGTACAAACATTTCAAACTGAACAATACGCAAAGATACTAACATGCAAACAATCGAACACACCATCACCAAACTAACCAAAAATTTCTACAGAAACCAAACACAATTCTCTACACTTTTAACCAATTTTGGTAAAATAAGCCAATCGAATGCTCCGTTCAAACTAAAATTCAAATTACCCCACCATAGAATTATGGATGTAAACTGATAAACGGGTTTGACATGTTATCGAATTCTAATGTTCATAACATTATCTCTCCACCTTAGGCACAACAGAAAAGGTAGGACAAACAAAATGATGCACGCCATGGACCACGGGGACGTCCTAGTGAACCTCCTCGGGCTATTTACGTGAACTATACTTTGATAAAATAAAGCTACCTCTGCTTTAACGAGGAATATACTAGAGAAATGCGCTTCGTATTCTAAGATATGATTAACTATACAGTACAAAGTACAAATTACTACAGGCAATTAGCCAACATTGCTACAATAATTAATACATTAAATAAAATACTAAACAATCAAATGTAATTAACACTACACGAAACAAACTTACTCACATGCATTAAATAAAAACAAACAGCATAAATTAGTAGGTAAACCGATCAGATAGGTACTACAAATAGGACATTACATGAAATTAACAGTTGAAGGTGACAACTCAAATATTAACAATCTCAAACAACTTAACCACCAAACAATGATGATGATGATGATGATAACAACTAACCGTACCAAAAACTGAAACACAAGAAGCCAGTTACACATCCTCTTGTTGCAAAAAATTTTAACTAAACCTAACACTAGTTTTAATCGCCAGCTCAATACATAAGTGCTGCATAATCTATAATATAAAAGTATGTATGATTTGTTATTGACGTTCCGTGAATGTGGACAAATACTTGAGTCGTAATATTGCAACTTCCTCTCTTCTCTGCCATGTAACTAAATAAAATTTATAACAAAAATTATTAACGATTGGGAAGAAGAAGAAGAAGAAAATATAGCACAACAGCATCGGATTATAACTCTGCTACATAATTGTATGTCTAATCATTCATTCATTAATATATAATATTATCGTAATAATATTATCGTTAACCGGATACAATTCCTCTTAAATGAAAGCATTAATCCGTTCCTGTTGTAACTAAAATCTTGGTTTAAGTTGGTTAAAATGTTAGTATTTTATAAATACCAACATTAACGATCAAAATAAGTAAAATATATTATTGATTTAACAGTTTAGCTATAATAAGCAAATGTATTAAATAATATAATATACTTTTACTTTATTGCAAAGAATACTAATAAAAATTACTATATTATATATATATATATATATATATATATATATATATATATATATATATATATATATATATATATATATATATATTATCGTTCTTTTATATACGGCATACAAAAAAGGTAGGGAAACAAGGGGTGT
>JABFOU010000289.1:0-10391 GCA_022817745.1 Scelioninae gen. 1 sp. ZL-2020 | reverse complement strand
CCAAACTTTTCTACAAACCTGAGGGTTCCTAAAGCCCCCAGGGCAAAAACATTGCAAAATTTGCAAAACACTAAATTTTAAATTTTATATTGCAAAATTACCTGCCCAAACTTTTTTACAAACCTGAATAAAAATTTTTTTACTTAAAATCTCATTAACTTTATAAACTAACTTTAATAAATTTAGATAATTTAAAATTTCCCTATTTTAAGATTCTTGAGAATATAAAGATAATAAAATTATAAAAACATAAGCTTGAATAAAAGAAACACCTATTTCTAATAATATTAATAAAGTCTGGGTTAATACTATTAATAAAGAAAATAAAATAAATAATTTATTACCATTATTTCTAATTAAAGTTAATAATAAATGACCTGCAATTATATTTGCAGTTAACCGAATTCTTAATGTTCCAGGACGGATAATGTTTCTAATAAATTCAATTAAAACTATAAAAGGTATTAAAACTCTAGGGGTTCCCATAGGAACCTGATGAATTAATATTTTATTATAATTTATTGATCAACCAATAATTATAAATGTTATTCATAAAGGAAGAGATAACCCTAAATTTATTCTTAAATGTCTTCTACTCGTAAAAATAAAAGAAAAAAGTCCTAAAAAATTTGTTAAAGCAATTATTACAAACACTGAAATAAAATTAATTTTATAAATTTTTTTTTGTAAAATTAAATCTAATTCATTTCTCAAGTAATTAATTATTAATATTCAAGTTATACTTCAACGGGAAAATAGTACCCAATATAAATTTGGAAAAAAAACTAAATTTAAAGTTAAAAAAATTCAATTTAGTGACAATGATTCTGATGAAGATGGATCAAAAATATTAAAAATATTTATCACTTTATTATAGGTAAATCTTTAATTTTTTTAAATAAAAAACTTCCTGATTTAATTAAAATATGGAAAAAATAAGATAAAATTATTGACAATAAATAATTTAAAGTAATATAAATTATAATTAAAATTCATAAAGAAGGCCTTATTTGTGGTATTCATTAAGATTAGAAACTAATATCTTATGATTTAAGAGATCAATACTTTAAATTAAGCTACTTAATGAAACTATTATTTAAAATTTCTTTAAACTGACAATTTAATATTTTTTATAAACTAAGTCTAAATTTTTTTAATATTTTAATCACTTCAAAAAATAATCTAAAGAAATTATTTCAACTACAATTGGTATAAATCTATGATTTAAACCACAAATTTCTGAACATTGTCCATAAAAAATTCCTGGAATAGTACTGAAAAAAAAAACTTGATTTAAACGACCAGGAATAGAATCAACCTTTACTCCTAATGAAGGTAATGCAAAAGAATGAATTACATCATTTGATGTAGACAACATTTGAATTTTTAAATGAAAAGGGAGTACTAACCGATTATCCACATCTAACAAACGAAATATATTTTCTTCAATCTCAGTCAATATGTAAGAATCAAAGGTTAAATTTTTAAATTGAGGGTATTCATAGGACCAATACCACTGATTACCAACTCTTTTTACAGATAATATTGAATCCTTTATATCCTCTATTATATAAAGAATTTTAATTGATGGAAAAGCTAACAAAATTAATACTAATAAAGGTAGAACAGTTCAAATTGTCTCCAAAACATGATTGTCAATTAACTTTCTTGTATAAAACTTATTTAGAATAATATTTAACAATAAATATAAAATGATTATTAAAATAAATAAAATAATTATTATAATAAATTCATGAAAAAAAGTTAAATAATACATAATAGGAGATATTGAATCTTGAAAATTTATTAAATTTCATGATATTATTCTTAACAAAAAATATTATTTTTATGTATAAAATTTAAATTTATTACAATTTATCTGCCATATTAAGAACTAGAAAAACTTTTATTTTGTATAAATAACACCTAACTCTTCAATTGAATGATAAAGAGGTGGGAGTAAATGTGACCATTCATTATTAGAATTTAAATAAAAAACTCTAATAACAACTGATTGAATTAATATTCTTTCATAAATAATATATAAAAGTATAATTAGCCCCCCCACAGAAATTGTGGACCCTATTGAAGATAGAAGATTCCAAAATAAATAAAAATCCGGATAATCAGAGTATCGTCGGGGTATGCCAGAAAGACCTAAATAATGTTGAGGAAAAAAAGTTAAATTCACACCTAAAAATATAATTATAAACTGAATTTTTAAAGATTTAGAATTTAAATTTAACCCAGTAAATAAAGGGTACCAAAATAAAAATCCAGCAATAATAGAAAAAACAGCCCCTATTGATAAAACATAATGAAAATGAGCCACAACATAATAAGTGTCATGTAAAATAATATCTAAAGATGAATTTGATAAAATAATACCAGTTAAACCACCTAAAGTAAAAAGAAAAATAAATCCTAGTACTCATTGAATTGTTGGAGATAAAATTATTTTTATACCATTAATTGTAGCTATTCAACTAAAAACCTTAATTCCTGTAGGAATAGCAATAATTATTGTTGCAGCAGTAAAATAAGCCCGTGTATCAACATCTATCCCTACTGTAAATATATGATGGGCCCAAACAATAAATCCTAAAAACCCAATTGATAGTATCGCGTATACTATTCTTAATATACCAAAAGTTTCTCTCTTTCCACTTTCTGAAGAAATTATATGAGAAATAATACCAAATCCAGGTAAAATTAAAATATAAACTTCAGGATGTCCAAAAAATCAAAATAAATGCTGATAAAGAACAGGATCCCCACCCCCTGAAGGGTTAAAAAAAGAAGTATTTAAATTTCGATCAGTTAATAATATTGTAATTCCCCCTGCTAATACAGGAAGAGAAAGCAGAAGTAAAATAGTTGTAATTAAAATTGATCAAGAAAATAATGAAATATTTCTTATTTCAAATTTAAAAGTTTTTATATTAAAAATTGTACTTATAAAGTTAATTGAAGCTATAATTGAAGAAATACCTGCTAAATGTAAAGAAAAAATTGCTGAATCAACTGATGTGTTTAACTGAGCAGATAAAGGAGGATATACTGTTCAACCAGTTCCAGCTCCTATTCCTATAAAATTTCTTATAATAAGTAAAAATAAAGAAGGAGGTAGTAATCAAAATCTTATGTTATTTATTCGAGGGAAAGATATATCAGGAGAATTTAATATTATAGGAATTAATCAATTTCCAAATCCTCCTAATATTAATGGTATAACTATAAAAAAAATCATAATAAATGCATGAGAAGTAACAACTGAATTATAAATTTGATCATTTCCAAGAAATTTTCCCGGAATTCTTAATTCAATTCGAATTATAAATCTAAGTCTTGTCCCTAATATTCCTGATCAAATCCCCAAAAAAAAATATAATATACCAATAATTTTATGATTAGTTGAATAAAACCATTTATCCATTATTTTTTAAACTTACAAATTATTGTATATTAAATTTTGAAGGTTTATAGTTTTTTTAACTTAAAGTTTAAAATTATAAAAACATTTATTGTTAATATTCAAATTGATAGATATATTAAATGAGGGGAAAAAAAAAAATTTAAAATTTTAAACTTCCTTGTTTTAATATTTAACCCATTAAATATTAAAATCACTGGAATTATGATATATAAATAAAAAAATAAAGATAAAGTCGAAAATATTATTAAAACATAAATATTAAATAGTAAATAATAATTTAACCCCATTACTAAATTTGATATTCACTTTAAAATAAAACCTATTAAAGGAGGGAATCCTCCTAAAGAAAGTATGTTTGTTAATAAAATAGTTTTAATAAAAATACTTATTTTTTTCCCATATAAAATAGAAATTGAATCTACCTTTCAAAAATTAAATAATTTTATTATCTTAAAATTAATAATAAAATAAAATACAAAATATGTAAAAATTAAATTTTCATAAACTATTAAAATAAATATTATTCAACTTATATTTCTTATTGAAGAAAAAGCTATAATTATTTTTATTCTGGTTTGATTTAAACCACTTATTGTTCTAAAAATAGCATTAATTACATTAATAAAAATAAATAAAATCTTTAACTTCAAGTTAAAAAAAAAAATTAAAGGAATTACCTTTTGGATAGTTGTTAATATAAAACATAAATCTCAATCAAGAATTTTTATTATTTTTAGAAACCAAATATGAAAAGGGAAAACCCCCAATTTAATTATAATAATTAATCTAATTAAAATTTTTAATAAATTTAATAAAAATAATGATTTATTTATAAAAAAAAAAATTAATAAATAAATTAATATTATTGAAGAAAAACACTGAACGATAAAATATTTTATTATTAAAATTGAAGAAAATTTAATATTTTTCTTTTCAATAATTAATGGTAAAAATAAGATTAGATTTAATTCCATAAAAACTCATAAATTTAATCAATTATTAATAAATAAACTAATAAAAGTAAAAAATGTAAGTATTAAAATATTTATAAATTTAAAAATAAATTTTAAAACATCTTAATTTTAAAATTTAATGAAAATAAAAATTCTTTTACATGTTTTATTCTATCAAAATAATCCTTTTACAGGCCTTTCATTTCAAGTTTTAATTAAATTTAATTTTTTTAAAATTGCATTTTAATATTTTTTATAAATTATAAAACCTGTATTTAATAAATAAAAATTTATTACTTAAAATATCAAAAATTTTTATGCTTAACACATCAAAATACATAATGGAAGAATAATAATTATTCTTTTATAAATTTACAATTTACAACTTTAATCAGACACTCCATTTAAAATTTAGTTTAAAAAAAATAATTTATTTACACTAAATAGATTTAATAAAATTTAAAATTTTTAAAATTTTTAATGAAAAAATTTTATCAACTCCAACCCTATCATATAGTTACATATAGACCATGACCTATTATTACATCTTTTAGAATTATAAATCTAGCTATTGGTATAATTAAATTTTTTAATATAAATAACAGTAAAATATTATTTTTTGCAATATTTAGGCTAATTCTATGTGTTATTCAATGATGACGAGACACTTATCGAGAAAGAAATCTTCAAGGATTCCATACCTCTAGAACCATTAAAGGTCTTAAACTAGGAATAGTGTTTTTTATTTTATCTGAAGTTTTTTTTTTTATTTCATTTTTTTGATCCTACTTTCATATAATATTATCACCAAGTCCAGAAATTGGGTCAATCTGACCACCCTTTTTTATAAAAAATTTACTTATTAATCCATATATATTGCCATTATTAAATACTATTATTTTAGTTAGATCAGGGATATTTTTATCAGCATCCCATTTCTTTATATTAAAAAAAAAATATTTTAAAATAAATCTATGAATAGTTTTTACAATTTATTTTGGACTAGTATTTACTATTATTCAAGCATTTGAATATAACATAGCCAGCTTTCAAATTAACTTAAGAAATTACGGATCAACATTCTTTATAATAACAGGGTTCCATGGAATCCATGTTATTGTAGGAACATTATTCTTAAGAGTTACATCTCAACGAATAAAAAATAATCAATTAACAAATTTTAATCATTTTAGATTTGAAGCAAGAGCATGATATTGACATTTTGTAGATATTGTTTGATTATTTTTATTTGTTATAATCTACTGATTACCATATTAAATATTATTTAATTATATAATATAAAAAGTATATTTAACTTCCAATTAAAAAGTTTATAATTTAATATAATTAAATTATTATTATTAACTTAAATTAATTAAAATATAATTTATATTTACATTTATTATTTTTTTATTTATTACAACTTTAACTTCAGTATTGTTTATCTTTATTAATATTTTAATTTTTAAAAAAAGGAAAAAAATATATGAAAAATCAGTTCCTATTGAATGTGGGTTTAATTCAATTAACTCAACATCACTACCCTTTTCTATTCAATTTTATTATATTTCAATTTTATTTTTAATCTTTGATATTGAATTATCTTTAATTTTACCAATAATTCAACCTATTTTTTTCTCCCTTATTAACCACTGAATAAAATTTTCATTAATTTTAGTACTTTTAATTATTGGATTGTATTTTGAATGATGAAATAATTTAATTAAATGAAATTAAGAATATTAATAAATTAATTATTATTTTTTAAATTAGAAATTTAAACTTTTATATTCTAGATTTAAAAAAAATTTATCTCTTAAATGCAAATTAAGTATTTTTATTAAACTAAAATCCTTAATTGAAACCAAAATTGAGGTAGATTACTGTTAATAATCTTTATTGATATTACTTATCCAATTATTTAAATAATTTAATAAAAATTTAATAATGAAAATATTAATTTAGAATAGAATTCTTTTAAATATTTTGTATAATTTAAATTAAAATATTATATTTTCAATATAAAAATTTACAAAGTAATATAAAATTTTTATAACTAGTAAAATCTTTTACCTTAGTCAAGTCGAAATCAACTATTATTAGTTATTATAATAAAATTAAATAGTATATTATAGACAGTATAACTATTAAATAAATTGTATTTAAATTATCAACCTTTAAAAAATTGAAAAAAATATATTTTATTATTCCTGATATTATTTGATCAACCCACCCATTCTCTACTAAATTAAAAATTTTTAACCCAAAAATTAAGTAAGTTTTAGCTATTAAATTTCTCAAAAAGTTTAAGTACCATATTGAACAAAAAAAATTAAATAAATTTTTAAATTTATTTGTAAATAAATTTATAATAAACTTCAAATTTAAAAAAAAAATTAATATTATTATATTAATTAATAACTTAAAATTTAAATTTAAAAAAATAAAAGTTAAAGAATTTATTATTAAATATATAATTCAGGACCCTAAAATATTTGACAAAATAAATATTAATATTATAGAAAAATTCATTAAAAAAGAATCAGTTAACATATTTATTACTATAAATTTCATATTAACAATTAATATGTAGTATAATAAACGTAATCTATACAAAATAGTTAAAAAAATGGATATATAAAATATACAGAATAAAAAAATGTTTAGACCAAAATATACACCTATATCCAACAACAAATCCTTTGAATAAAACCCAGATAAAAAAGGGAACCCACATAAAGCCAATGAAGCACAATTTAATAAAATTAAAGTTAATAAATAATTCTTATGTATTGAACCTATAAACCGAATATCCTGATTATTATTTATGGAATGTAAAATTAACCCCGCACACATAAATAAAAGAGATTTAAATATTGCATGAGTGATTAAATGAAAAAATCTTAAATTTTTTATTCCTAATCCCAATCCAATTATTATTAGTCCTAACTGTCTTAAAGTTGATAAAGCAATAATTTTTTTTAGATCATTTTCAAATATAGCCACTAAACCTGAAAAAAATCTAGTTATTAAAAAAAAAAAAGTCATATAAATTTTTAAGTTTAAATAAAAATATGAGTCAAGACGAATTATTAAATAAACACCTGCAGTTACTAAAGTTGAAGAATGAACTAATGCAGAAACTGGGGTAGGAGCTGCCATTGCTATAGGTAGCCAGGCAGAAAAAGGAAACTGAGCTCTCTTTGTAAATCTAGCTAGAATAATTATTATTAATAAAACTTTATTATTTAATGTTAATATTATATAGTTTCAATCACCCATTACTCTAAAAATACCAATAGAAATTAATAAACCAACATCCCCTAAACGATTTGTTAAAACTGTCACCATTCCAGAATTTATTGAATTCCAATTATTATAATAAATTACTAAACAAAAAGAAATTAATCCTAAACCATCCCACCCTAGTAAAATTATTATTAAATTCTGAAAAACAATTATTATTAATATTGATAAGATAAAAAGAAGTAATACTAAAATAAATCGTATATTAAATGCATCTTCTTGTATGTATTCAATTCTATAAAATGTAATTATTGAAGAAATTATTATAACCACCGTTATAAATAAAAAAGATTTATAATCAAAAAAACATAAAAAAGAAATATTTATTCTATTAAAACTTAATAAATTAAATTCTAAATAAAACTTTAATCCCAAATAAAGGTACTTTAAAAAATAAACTATTGTTATTAATGAAATAAATAAAAGTAAAAAACCTATATTTAAATAAAAATAAATTATAATGTAAATATATTTTTATATTTATTATACCCTTTAACTTTTAAAATTATTATTTTTAAACTATTTACATTAAAAAAAATTTAAAACTAAGAATAAAAAATTAAGAGGAATAAAATGTAAAATTATTAATAAATATTCATCAATTGTATTAAATATTATTGAAAAATTTATTATAAAATTTTTTCCATGTTGAGAATAAATAAATAAATATAAACTGAATATTCTACCAAAATAAATAATTAAAAACACAAAAATAACACTTTTAAATCAATATTTTAAATAAATTATAATTAAAAAAAACTCAGAAAATATATTTAATGAAGGAGGACAAGATATATTTATTATACAAAATAAAAATCATCACAATCTTATGCTTCTAAAAAACTGAATTGAACCCTTATTTAATAAAATATTTCGACTTCCAAAACGTTTGTAACTAAAATTTATTAAACAAAAAAGACCTGAAGAACATAATCCATGGCCAATTATTATTAATAAACCTCCTATATAGCCAGTCTTGTATAATATTAATATTCCAACAACCATAAATCCTATATGGACAATTGAAGAATATGCAATTAATATTTTTAAATCAATTTGTCGAATACATAATAAAGTAATTATTATACTCCCTACCATAATAAATGAAATCAAAACTAAATTATATTTTAATATTAAATTTGTAAAAATTATTATTCGATATACCCCATATCCCCCCAACTTTAATATTATACCAGCTAAAACTATTGAACCAAAAACAGGGGCCTCTACATGAGCCTTCGGAAGTCATAAATGAACCATATAAATAGGAAGTTTAATTATAAAAACTATTATAATAAATAAATATAAAAAAAAATTTATAGAAAAATTATGATTTTGTAAACTAAAACTTAATAAATTAACACACTTAAAGTTCCTTTGTAAATTTATGATAATAATAAAAAAAGGTAAAGATCCAATTATTGTGTAAATTATTATATAAACCCCTGCCTGCAGACGTTCTGGTTGAACTCCCCAACCCAAAATTATTAATAAAATAGGGATTAACCTCAATTCAAAAAAAATGTAAAAAAAAATAAGATTTAAAGAAAAAAAAAAATATATTAAACTCAATAATAAAATTACTATCTGAAGGATAAAAAATTTATAGTAAAAATTTAATAAATTTAATACAGAAATAAATATTAACCCTAATAATCAAATTCTTAAAAGAATTAGTATTAAAGAAATTTTGTCAACCCCAAAATCGTAATAAATAAATTGTCAACAATTATAAAATCCTATATTCAATATTAAAAACATTATAAAAAAAAAAAAAAAAAAAAAATTATAAAATAAAAAAAAAAAAAAAATAAACAAAAAAAATTAAAAATAAAAAAAATTAAAAAAAAAAAAAAGAAAAATAATTGAAGTAAAATTTTTGTTTAACATTGAATTTAAACAAACTATTCTATAAACATGTTTGAAGGTGAAAACTCATAAAAAGATAAAAACAAAATTACTTGAATTGTACATTTTTTATCTCTTACACTGTAGAGTGTCGAAATATCACTTACAAGCAAAGTATCCATTCTAAAATAAAAACTGTAACATTTGTATAATCAGTGGTTCTGCGCTTATTTTATGTGATTTTCGAATGTCTCATTAATCTATGATTATTATTTCCTAGTCGGTAATTTATGCAGCTGTCATACGGCGAACAATTCAACCTCGCGCGATTTCGCAACGCGCATGCGCTCGCGCCGAACGTTCTCGAAATGCACAAGTTTGGTCCAAAACGGGACGGCAATATAATTGTAAAATGAAGTCGCTGACAGCGTGCAAAATAGAGCGCAAGAAATCTATTTCCTTCGCCGTTTATCGCACGGCCATGTACCGAACAATGATCCCTATAATACATCGCCTCGCAATTGATTATGTTCATTTTTTTCTTCTCTTTCATTTTACAGGTGCTTGATCTATAAACAAAATACTTGCAAGAAACAAGTTTTTATTCCGAGTTTCTCTATGTGGCGTTGCGTTTATATTTTACTGTATATACTATTGGAAAAAAACATAAATAATAATTACAAAATTAAAACATTGTTGTCATTTCTAAAACATTTAACGAGTGTCGAAATTTAAACTATTCATACAACTGAATAACAAATTACAATTTGTATAATAAATACCCGCCTATTGATTATGAGATGGAACCATAAGGAATCTTATAAATTCATAGTTAATAATATTTAATC
>JABFOU010000288.1:0-10404 GCA_022817745.1 Scelioninae gen. 1 sp. ZL-2020 | reverse complement strand
TAATAACAAAAACAAGAAGAGTTTTCAGTAATAATGTATTAAATTTCGAGGTATATAATTCGGTAAGAGATCACGAAAGTCTAACGCAAGGCGAGATGGTATCGTAATTATAAACGCTATGTGTTACCATAGGAGGTGGAATTAGATCTACTTACCGACGAGACGAGCTTTGTCCAAACTCCCTATTTGCTAAATTCATAAAAGAAAATATAAACGATTGTCCCATTACATACATGAAAAATTAATTGTCTCTTAAAACTGAGCTTGGCGATAAGTATGAATTAGATAAAAAAAATTTTTTTTTTTTTCTCTAGAGGATTAGTTAGACGGTGTGCATATCATTTCGACACCGTCACACCACTCCCCGTTAGGATTAATGCCCATTAATAAATTTGAGGCCAATTACAAAAGAAAAATACTTTTATTAATCTAAGTTACAAGTAGTAATTCACAGTCTTGCTTTGATTATCGTTATTCTAGTATCACATTTTTGAGTAGTACGACAGTATAACTATCTCAATAATCACGATGCGATAAGAGGGATGAAACGGTAGTTAAAATTAAATGACTACTATCAGTCTTCGCCGTTGATCCCGACAAAAAAAAACGAACGATTTGTCATATCGAGACAAAAGAAAAACGAAACAAAAGTTATGACCTTTATGAGTAACAATTGCGAGAGAAGAAAAGAACGAGAGGATGACTGAGAGAAATAGTTCTGAATCTATCGGGAAATGGTATTATCGATTTTAGAATATGGAAAACCATTTCTATTTCTCGGGGTCGAAAAATAAAAGATTTTAAGCGCGGAAAATTCGAATAGAGTATAGTGAGGTTCGAAACAGAACAAAACATAAAGGCGAGGTGAAGGAAAAAGAGATGTGGTACTGTTAAGGGTCGAAAAATAATGAAACATAAACGCGAGGTCGAGAAAAAGGAGTATATTACGGTTATGGGTCGAAACATAATAAAACATAAACGCGCGGTTTTGCGAGTCCCTCTACATCCTCTAGTTTCGGGGATTTCTTTCTCGGTGCCAAGAGCATCCTCGATATGGGCAGTTTCCCACGGTAACTCCCTTCTCACCACAGCGGAAACAAACGGTAACACTGGGGTTGTCCCGTTGAGGACAATCTGTCATCCGATGTTCGGGATTTTGACAGATAAAACACCCAAAACGTTTTGGCTGAACCGGTTCTTGGGGAACAGGGACCTGGGCTACCCGACGCGGGGCAGGCTTTGCCAATACAACGGTCTGATAACAGACTGGGCAGGTCTGCGGACCTTTGGGTGTTTGAGTCCCAACGGTAAGCTTGACGACGGGACGTTCCGGAAAAGGAATCTCTCCTTCCACCCACGGGAGTTGTCGCCGGATAGTGACCGGTAGGAAACACGTGGGGCAGTTTCCGAGGCCAACAGGTGTTTGAGTGCCCCTACTGACGGTCTTCGGTCGCACGGAGATGGTGCGAGATGGTTGAGTCGAGAGCATCTGCGTGGCGGTACTATGACAGGTCGTCGTCTGGACGGTTTGTACTGCTCTGTCACATCGTGGAGGTGGCGGTAAGGCCATGATCGTATTGGCACGCCGGATAGCCTCACGATATTGAGGCCAATTCTGGCCGAGGTCGCAGAGTAAGGCCACGATTCTCCAGGCAACTTCCAACCGGTTCTCGGAATTCATGATGTCTGTGGAATTAAACTGGGTTAGAGGTTTCTCAAAAAAAAATTTCTCTCATAATTTAATTGACATTGAAAGTGGCGTTGATGTATCGGGTAAGGTTAGCTTCGTGAATAATATGGTTTCATGTCTGCTACGGCGCACTTATAGGTCTTTCCGGTTGCGATATCCGTAAGTTCGTAGACTGTCCTCGAGAGTGATTTCGTCACGCGGTAGGGCCCGTCGAATCGTGGCGCAAGTTTAGATGCGAAATACTTCAAACCGGACGAAAGGACCCGATTACGAGCGAGAACCATGTCGCCAACTTGGAACTTAGGTGCTCGCCGACGGAGGTTATAATAGTGGGCCTGACGAGCTCTCGCATCGTCGATATTGCCAGTAATCATTTGACGTAGTTCCCCTATTCTCTTCATACGGTCCACCCAAACGATAGGATTATCGGGATCAGGGTTCGTTACGGGAACGTCACCGCTATCTCGTATACAATTCTCCGGAATTAGATCTCGACCGAAGTTTAAAAATGCCGGTGAGGTTTTCAGTGAGGTATGAACCGCGGTATTATAAGCGAAGCGGAATTCCGATATGTGCTGATCCCAATCCCTATGGTTATTCTGAATAAATGCCATGATCATTGTCTTTAAGACCCGATTAACGCGCTCCACAGGGTTTGCTTGTGGGTCATATGGGGGAGTTGTTACGTGACGCATTCCGGTACTCTGGGTTAACTGGGATATCGTAACATTGACGAATTCGGTGCCATTATCGGTTAGAATTTCCGCCGGTGTACCCCACCGATTCACGATAAGATCAGTGAATGCGGTAGAAATGGTCTTCCCATTGGCCTTCCGTAATGGTACACACTCTATCCACCGAGTGAACAGATCTTGCATAACCAAGAGATAGGAGAAACCGGCCCGGCTGGTAGGAAGTGGGCCCATGATATCGGCGGCGACGGTAGACCAGGGTTGTTGTACCCTTCGGCCCGAGATTACTCCGGCAGTTTGTTGTTGGTCAACTTTAATGCGTTGGCAAGTATCGCAACTTCTGACATATCGGGCGACATCGCGAAAGAGATTTGGCCAATAGTATCGGGAGGCCACTCGGTGATAAGTCTTCTCGACCCCCAGGTGTGCCGATTGGGGGGTGTCATGACACTCAAATAGTATGTCGTCTCGTAGTTCTTGTGGAATCACCAATTTCCAGGCGCCGAAATCGGTAACTATTTGATCGAAAACCGCATTTGGTCGGTGGAAATAGAGCTTGCCGTTCTCGAAGGACCAATCTGGGTTTTTATCGGGAAACTCTTTCACGTGATTCCATCGCTTCATGTACCAAGTGTCTTTTGTTTTACCGGGGTGGAATAAAGGGTTCGTCAGACAATTAAGTTCAGTCGTTTCTGTCTCGAGACCTTCGTTACGAGAGTGGGCTAGTGCTGTGGCTACTCGACCGGAGATATCGGTGCGCCGAACGAGATCGAAATCATAGCCTTGAAGTTGCATCGCCCAGCGGGCCAGGCGGCCTGTGGTCTCTTTTAACCCTAATAACCAGCGTAAGCTGGGGGCATCGGTAGCTAGGATGAACTTACTGGGTTCGAGATATGCCCGAAGCTTCTTGGCCGCCCACACTACGGCCAAGCATTCTCTTTCCGTGCTCGAGAATTTCCGTTCACTCTCTGTCAAACTACGACTGGCAAAACAAACGACTTTGTTTTTACCGTCGGTGTTCTGACTTAAAACCGCGCCGATACCCACGGTACTGGCGTTGGTCTGTAGGATGAATTGTTTCGAAAAGTCGGGGCAAGAGAGGACGGGAGCGGTTGTCAGAACTCGTTTGATGTCAGTGAAGGCTTCGGTCTGTTCGGCACCCCAATCCCAAGGCTGATTGTTTTTCAGTAACCTCGTCAGTGGTTCCACTATAGTGGCCAGGTTCGGTAGGTATTTACGATACCACGATACCATGCCTAAAAAACGGCGCAGTTGTTTGACTGTACGAGGAGCGGGGTATTCCAATACTGGCTTAGTCTTTTCGGGATCGACCTTCAACCCTTCTCGATTAACTAGAAAGCCTAAATACGACACTTCAGAACGTCCAAACTGACTTTTATCGATATTTATTGCTAAGTTGGCTTCGCGAATTCTTCGCAAGACCGACCTCAAAAGCGATAGGTGTTCCTCGAACGTTTCGCTGATGATGATTACGTCATCGAGATAAGCGAAAACCTTGCCTTTAAGATCGGGGCTGAGGACGCGGTCTAACATTCTCTGAAAAGTCGCGGGGGCTCCTGTTAGTCCGTATGGGAGGGAACGAAAATGGAATAAACCTTTTCCGGGAACGGAAAAGGCCGTGACTTCTCGGCTATCTTTGGCCAACGGCACCTGAAAGTAGGCCTGGCTCAAATCTATCGTCGAAAGATAATGGGCTTTTTCCAGACGCTCCAAAATGCCATCCATCAGCGGAAGGGGGTAGGCGTCCTTTTTCGAGACCCTATTAACCTCGCGGAAATCGATACAAAATCGATATTTACCGCTCGGTTTACGGACCATGACGATAGGGGAGGACCAAGCGCTGTTCGAGCGTTCGATGACGCCGAGTCTTAGCATTTCATTGACCTCCTTGCATATGGCATCATACACGACGGGAGAAACTCTGCGGAAATGTTGTTTAATAGGTTGATGGTCACCTGTATCGATGGTGTGTTCTATCAGAGATGTACTAGGAAGTTGGGTCGGTAACGGAGCGACTTCGGATCTAACAACCCGATCCAGTTGTTTTCTCTGACTGGGGTTAAGAGTTTGTAGTCCTATACAATCGGGGGAGGTGGTAAAAATCGAGTCGAAATAATCTTTAGAGGCTCCTGCTTTTGCAAGACGGTCGGCTTCTTCATTACCGGGATCGGCGGAATGACCCTTAACGTGTTCGATTTTCACTTCTTCGAAGTCTCGGAGTACATCGCGGAGGGCTTCCCAATCTCGTTGGTTAGCGATAGGTTTTCGATTTGCATTTTTCCACCCATTATCCTCCCATGTTGAATGCCACGAGTTGAAAAAATCGACTACGAATTTCGAATCGGTATAGACGCGTAGTTTCGATACACCCTGCTCTCTGGCTCTGAGCGCAGCTTCGGTGATGGCAATAATTTCGGCCCGATTATTCGTTTGTTTGCCGGAAATGCGACTCGATACGTTTTCGGGGTGATCTCTACCGAAGCAAATACCTATTCCCGCTCGGGCTCGTGGGTCACCGTTTCGGAAACAACACCCATCCGTCCAAACTTCTAAGTACCCCAAGCTAGAGTCGGTTAATGCCAAGGAATCGGAAGATCCCTTCTCACTAGGAGACCGAAAGCGATATTTTCCGTCTGGGTTACTGTCAAAATGCCAGACTTCAGAGGTGAAGTCTATCTGAATTCCAAACGACTGAAGCGCGTCGAGTCCCAGAACGCACGAAACCGACAATGAGGGTAATAAGAAGACATCCAACTTCCGAGTCTGATGGTAAATGGTGAGGGGCAGAGAATATCTCGCGCTACAGTACTCGACCTGTCCGTTGGCGACCCGGACTCGGAGATTCTCGTCACAAGCGACCGGATTTAAGGTGGATATAAGCTTTCCCATTTCGGGGCCGATGAAAGTACGAGATGCTCCGGAATCTACTAATGCCAGTGTTTCTTGTCCGGCAATAATTATCTCGATATATAATAATCGGGACTTACCGACACGGGAAGCTACGTTAGTCAATACAATCTCGGGGTTACCATTCTCGTTAAAGTGGATAGGGACACGACCTACCCCGTTTGTCGATCCCCGTTCTCGTTTTCCGAACAAGTCGGACATCGCGGTTTCGTGACTCCGGGTTCGCCACAACCATAACACTTCAATTGCTTGGGTTTAGGACATGTCTGAACATGATGACCAGTATCACCGCAATTAAAGCACGTTCCCCGAAGTGGTTTCGAATTACGGGTATCCGAGGTAGTAGCTGTCGGGGTGCTACTCTGATCTTGGGTTGGTTTCGATTTCGATTTACTCTGCTTTTTATTTGATTTATTGTGTGCCGATACAGCGAGCAGATCTTCAGAATCGGATGATGCCTTGAGCTCGTTATCCTCAATCGAGTTCACCGGAATCAGTGGTTTTGAACGAGATGCCTTAGGTGGGTGATATGCCAAAGTAGAACAAAGAGATTTTTCAGGGGTCGGGGGTGCTTCGAAAGTCTTTACACTAGTGAAGATTTTCTCTTTTCGAATGGCGACTGTCTCTAAATATTCGAAGCTGGTAACGTTTTCTCGAGGAATGGCTAATCGAAATCGGGGCAACATATTTCGGTAGGCGAGATCTATCATAGCTGGAAGGGGCCAACGGGGTTCCGCACGATTGATCAAAGCCTGTATACAGGTCAAGTAGTCGGCGACCGGTTCTTTTTCCCCTTGGGTACGTCGTTCGATCTCACTGTGTAGAACGTATTGGTAATCGGGATCTACGAACCTATTCCGAAAAGCGCGAGAGAAGTCGTCGAAATTCCGCCACTTTGACTTTCGATCACGGAACCACTCGGCCGCCAGACCTGTTAAAAGGATCGGTAAGAATGTCAAAAGATCGGAATCGGATATGTGTAGAATATCTCGAACTTCGCTGAGCCGAGTGAGATAAGCTTCTGGGTCCTCCTTACCCGAAAATCTCACATTCCAGCGTCGTAGTGAATCTATAACAGAGTTCCAGTTATGCCTATCATCTCGAAGGTGCCGGCGAGAGTCAGGATTAATCCACGATATGTATAAATACTGCAAAAAAAAACTTTCCAGCGAAGTAAAAAATTATTCACCAACCAAAAAAAAAAAAATATGTTTGAGGTTATTACAAAAAAAAACAATTTTTAATTAATATGGTTATTAAATAAGAAATACTAATAACAAAAAAAAATATATATAAATCAAATAAAAAAAAAAACCGAGATTATTGATGAATAATTGTGAATAAATAATCATTAAGAGATTCTATCGAGTAGTTTGTTACAATTTTCTTTATCGACTTACAATTATCTATTTCGCGATTAAAATTTTTCGCGACTAATATGAACGGGATTTATCAATTTGACAGTTATCGATTTAAGATTTATCAATATTCACCAAAGAGTTTAATAAAGGGGATTTTATATCGTCAGTGAAAGGTGTGCTGTCATAACACCACTACTTCGAACTAACGTTAGATCACTTTAATCGTTATTTAATAATAACTAAATAGCTGCGAGAAACACAATGGGGAAATCTCTTTTTCTTTTTGCATTTACTTTAATATATTTATTTGTTTGTTTGAACCAAACGAGAGTTTCGATTCGTAAAGAAAAATTGATAAAAAGAAAGAAACAAGAAGGCTTACCGAAAAAAAAAAAAAAAAGGAAAACAATCTGAATCACTCAACTGTATCCCACTGATCGTCGTAAGTGAGCGCCATGGTCATGTGAATCGTTCGTTTTTTTTTTCTTTTTGTCGTTTTGTTCGCCGGCAACGGGTTCTAACCTCAACGAATCCTCTCACCCGATAATATAAATGACATCAACACCACTTTTCGCACCTCGTTCTAACTCCTCCGTGAATCGCTTTCCTTCCAAGGACTCAAATATATTATCTCAAATCTATAACACAAGTTTTTATTTTCCAAAGTCCGGTAAGGCGAGAGCGGCATGAACTTCTATCGTGACCACAGAACGACAATGAGGGACGATGAGTATGCGCGCGAGAGTATAGGTGCGAAGTCACGAGTGCCTGCTTGTGCTACCGGCTTGACGTACTAGATGGCGGTAGCGCCTAGTGTTGGTATGCTCCGTATTTCAAAACGTTCTCTCTTTCTCTCTCGAAAATAATGCGGGATAAGACCAAATACTAATAATTAATTCATACGATATATGTTCTTGAAAACCAATATCAAATTCAAAATAAATTCACAACTAAACATTAATTTAAATTACCTTTTATTTCCGATTATTTATTTAATTTAAAAATTATTAATTTAATTTATTTATTTATTAAAAACAAAAAAAAATTATTGACATTTAATTTAATTAAATTTAATATCACGACAGATTTAAATTGGGTTAACAACTTATCATATGTGTATTAAAACGATCAACCAACCAAACAATGCGTTCATCGCAAGGTCAAAAGAAAAAGGAGAAAATTACGATACGATTTAACGTCCACAAAATTAATGTTCAAATTAGTTTATATCAATACTCTCGATATACATAAGCATTTATATAAAAAAAAATATTCCTTTCAAATAAAACAAAGAAAGTTTACAAAAAAAAATTTTCTTTTTATTTGAATTGACACTTATTGGAATCCTGGCAGGATCGCCAGTTGTAACGTGGCGATTTGTCCACGACCCTTCGCCACGGAAACGATAATTTATAATAAAAATAATATGATGTTAATGTAGTTTATTCTCGCGATAACGGGAGTCGTCGGTCTAAGCAGGGTATACAAAACAAAAGAAAAAGAATATAATTCTCAAACAAAATATCAACGGTTCAGGATCGCCACCGATTATCGAAATCGGGAAATAATAATACAAAGGCTCCAAATCGCAACTTTTTAATTATCGTCCGTGAGGCGGAATTTCATACGCGCAACGGCTGACTAAATAAGATTCCAGGAAAGGATTCCTCATGCCAATCAAATGAATATTAGTCCTGACAAATTATTAACTTATTTTATTCATATTACTTATAAAGAAGATCGAATTACAAGTCTGACGAGAGTTTATCGGGACTCTCGATAATCACAATTTAACAAATATTATTTAATTTGACAACAAAAAAAAATTAAACGAAAAGAAATTATTGCAATTGTTAATTTTCTATTCACGATATTCGTAACATAAGCAAAAGTTTTATACGAAATTAATTCCCGGTATAATAATATAATTTAGGACTACGAATAATCTCGTCGAGCCAAGAATAAGAAAATGGCCACGTGGTCTGAATTTCGTGCGTTATGCGCGATCGAAACAGTGATAAGATGGCCGATATATCTAAGTTTCTCTATCCAATGATACTTAACAGAAAATGTTCACGATATCGATTATTTCGCGACCATTGGCGGGTTGTTCAACTAATAATATGACTAATTAATAATTATGGCCTGATCGAGAACGTCATAGATCCAAATTCTCGATCCAATGCCACCAACAAAAAGAAAATATTAACAAATTACAAGAAAAAGAGTTTTCTCATTTCGAGAACGTTACGAAACTAGATTCTCGAGAATACTCTGACAAAATGTTACAATTCACACGCCAATTTGATCGCGAACATCTATCGATATCGAGAAGCTAAAAGCGATTGTTCATTTATCGCCAAACTCATCGTTTCGAGTACAATTGTTATAGAAATTCTTTTGGGACAATCACAAAATGAATATAAACAAAACAAACAAAACAACAACAAAAAATATCAAAGTACTTGGTGACGCTACTACGATATAAGCCGTGCGTGACCATGCCGGAGCGGGAGCGGGAGTTCGGTGGCAGCTTCTCGTCGGTAGAAGAGGTCGAAATCAAAAAGAAAGGTCCTTTCCACGTCCCAGGTACGGTTTGGCTCGACAATCTACAATTTCCAGGATGGTGTCGTCGCCATATGCGATAAATATCGTACGCTCGTCGGGTGGTAATAAGTGGCGTACGATACCAAGTGACCAAGTAATCAAAAAGTGCCCGAGAATCTCCGAAGAGTGAGCTCATTAGCCGGTCGCTGCCCCTCTTTTTCCCACCAAACTATCGATGATGCCCGAGCAAGGCCGAGAGCGCTCGAGACTACTTCTCCGCTTTGGGGTCCGTGGTTGGTCGTCAGGTGGACACGTGATCGAGAGCGGCAAAATACAAATTCCTGTACGAGATGTAGCGTTATCTCGCGGCATCAGATTGTCCTCGACATCCTGTCTGGCGACAACGATGGCGGTCTTCGTGGGTCCAGTTATCCACGATAAGGCCGCAAGGTACAAGGCCGTGATGTTTGCCAACATCGATACAACAGGACGTGAGCGTTACGAGACTTGTCAAATTCTATTCAAGCGGGCGATACACAGCACTCCTCACTCCAAGACTAGTGAGGTGCCCGAAAGAAAGTCCAGCATCACAGGTGGTAGGCGCCAGGTGATCGATAGAAAGTCCAATGTTCCCTCGCTACTGGCCAGTTTGCGAGACTTAAGAAACGACAACGAGACCCATTTCACAAGTCACAGAGTCAGATAGAACAGCCTTCATATTTCTCATAGTTTGGCAGTACTTGATCGGGAAAGTTTCCGGGAAAGAGGAGCTCAACAATTCGATTCGTGCGTGTCCGGTCACACCGGGTCCGCACTGCTGATTCAGATATAACTCCCTCGGTGGAACTCCACTCTGTTCCTCCATTCCGGTGGTCACACATCACAAAACGGCAAAATAAAATTATACATAAATAAGCTGAAAACATTTGCATAATTAGTAGCCACTCAAAAAAAAAGAGAAAGAAGATTCTTATAAGCAACCTTAATTCTAGCAACAATTCCGGGAAAACAATTTGTGTCGAGAGAAAAAAAATAATACATTTAGTAATATAAAATTAATAATAACAAAAACAAGAAGAGTTTTCAGTAATAATGTATTAAATTTCGAGGTATATAATTCGGTAAGAGATCACGAAAGTCTAACGCAAGGCGAGATGGTATCGTAATTATAAACGCTATGTGTTAC
>JABFOU010000287.1:0-10421 GCA_022817745.1 Scelioninae gen. 1 sp. ZL-2020 | reverse complement strand
GTCTGATAGGCGCCTCATCGCCGATGGTACAACTATAGTGCCGCACCTAGCGGGCTGTTGCCACACTCATCACTGCACTGCTGTACGTCGGGTCACATATTCGGCAGGGGCCACATATCTACTTCGCACTTCGGACAGACTTCTGCAGCTGTACGCCGGGTTGCCTGCATAGCGACGTCCTACATTTAGCCACTCATTGGTTTATTTATTTATTTTTTTATAATAATTCACACTGATTATCAATAATTAAACAAACAATTCTATTGATAATAGATAATTGTCAGATTATATTGTATACATATCATATGTCACTCTAAATTACCAATTTATCTTTCAAACTTATATTATTCTATTTCGTTTATATTTATCTATCATTGCCTATACGATTATATCATAGCTTATGGATATTTTGTAATTATCTTTATATATTAGTGTAATAATTGATATTATTGATATTGTTTATATAATGGAAATGAATAATATCAATTATTTATTCATATTAATTTGAATATTGGCGCATACTGATTATATTTCGTGCTATTAGGAGAAATTATACTGTTTAGTCTGTATTTGCTCGGCTTAAAACCCTATATATTTATTATTCTTTATAATTGAATATAGAGTCATCTATATAAAGTTTCGGCTTGTTGATGTCGGACGCTGGTGATAGCTCAGATAGCTTAACTAAAACTGCTGACGAGCTCAAATCAGTATTAAATATGATTCCGGAATTCGACGCGCTTTTAACGACACAAATGAGTAGGTTTGACAATATAAACCGCATTTCTAACCACTTACGCGGTATTGACGATTCCACTGTTGCGAAGTTAGAAGTTCAGCGAGAATATGTACAGTCATTATGGCAACAATGTATTGAAACTCACCCACAATTAACATACCTCGCTCTCGATTCCGAAGCCAATAATCAGTATTTTCGTGATAATTTATTCGGTACCACCGAAATAAAGTTCTTAGATCTTATTGCCTGGATTGGTACGCAAGTTCGATTACTTGCACCGACCACATCTCCGCCTGTAGCCGCTAGTTCGCCGCATATCCGAAGTTTACTCGGTGTTAGTTCCGCTATACATAATAATGTGCGATTACCGAAGATTGACATCCCTAAGTTTAAAGGCTTGTACGCCGATTGGGAAGCGTTTCGCGACGGTTTTCAAACCTTAATCATTGATGATAACTCCTTGTCCGACTATTCGCGTCTGCACTACTTGCGCTCATCACTAGAAGGGGAAGCCTTTGCCTTGATAAAGCACATGAAGATAACCAATGCTAACTTTTCGGTTGCGTGGAAGCTTCTAGTTGAGCGTTTTGAGGACCCTACGGCAATTATCAAGGCACATTTGCAAGAGTTATTTGACCTGCCGCAAGTCTCACGCGAATCAGCAAGCGAATTGCAGGCGCTGCTCGACCGCAGCCGCGAGATAGCCTCAGCGCTCGAAGCGTGTTCTCGCCCCATACACGAGGGCAATGATCTTTTTGTGTTTATGTTAACCAGAAAACTGGACTCAGCAACCCGTAAAGCTTGGGAGTTCCATTTGACACATCCGACTTATAAAAGTAGAATGAGATCGGCCTCTGCGGAAGCGCCACGAAATACTTTGCTCGATTACCCTACTTATGCTGAATTTTGTGACTTTATACAACATCGCGCGCGAGCTCTCGAGACTATTCACACGAGTTCTGCGTCCAGAGTTCCGGCCACTAAATCCACAAAAGGCAAGACTACATGCCACTACATCGCAGTAAATACTGCTGCTACGAATGTATCATCGAATACGTCGACCACGCCCGCGGCTAGTAAAAACTGTGCCGCATGTTCCGCGGATCATGCTCTTTACCAATGTCCGCGTTTCAAAGGTTTCGACCAAAATAAACGTTTTAATTTCATGAAGAAACATAGGCTCTGTTCGAATTGTCTGGGCAATCACAGATGGTCGGAGTGTCAGAGCACTAAACTTTGTAATGCATGCAGTCAAAAACATCATTCTTTGCTTCACCGTGACACAAACTCGGCTATCGCTTTAACCTCGAACCATGCAAGTTCAAATGGCTCTACTGAGTCTGGCAATGTGAACGGTTCCAATAGCGCATCCGGGCAAGGCCCTACGGTCTCATGCAATCACGCCGCTAATCCCGCCATTGATGCCGCAAGCGTCATACTGGCTACCGCCAAAATTCGCATACGGACCATTAATGGTCGCGAGAGAAAGGTTCGAGCACTGATTGATCAGGGCTCTACGTGGACCCTTATTTCGAAATCCCTCGCTCAAGCACTTAATGCCCCCAAGTCGCGAGTTCATATGTCCATCGAAGGGATAGATGGAACTCCGATTGATCCGTTAGTCACGCCGCACACATTCAGTTGCTATCTGATAATACTAATCAATCGCCATTACAAACAGATGCATTGATTCTGAAAACATTGACGTCATACACTCCTCGTAGGTCGATAACACTTCAAGATTGGCCTCATTTACGTGGGTTAGTTCTGGCTGATAATGATCCTCTAGGTCGAGAGCCAATTCATCTGGTTCTTGGCGCAGACCTTTACGGATCTGTCATACTCGACGGCCTTGTGAAAGGTAAAGCAGGGCAGCCAATCGCACAACAGACGATATTTGGATGGATCCTGTCTGGTTGGACGACGACCCCTTGTCGGGAAGCACCAGCTCAGACAATCACTATGTTGTGTCATGAGTCCTCGTCACTTCAAAATGACCTCCGCCGCTTTTGGGAAATTGAAGATATCTCTCACGTCAAGCCTCTGAGCAAAGACGAAGCCGCCTGCGAATCCCACTTCGCTAAAACTCACACACGCGCTCCAGATGGTCGCTATGTGGTTCGTTTGCCACTCCGACCGGATGTTACCTTAAATCCCACCGGTTTGAGACAGGTAGCAGAGCGAACCTTCCACTCACTCGAGCGCCGTCTGTCTCGAAATCCGTCCGATAAGGAAGCTTATCACGCCTGTATGCGAGATATGGAAGCCCAAACTCATATGTCTGCCGCCCTTGATACGGATCCACGCGGATCTATGGTCGCATACCTTCCGCATCACGGGGTCAAAAAGGACTCCAGCACCACTACTCGCTTGAGAGTAGTATTTAATGCCTCTGCTTCCTCTGCGGGCACGCCCTCTCTCAACAATTGTCTTCTGGTCGGCGCCAAATTACAACTGGATCTGTCAGTTGTTCTGACGCGATGGAGATTCCATCGATACGTTTATATGGCCGATATAGCCCAAATGTACCGGCAGATCTGGATCGATCCCCGTGACCGTGACCTACAACGCATCCTTTGGCGGTACAGTCCGAATGATCCCGTGACGGATAATCGATTGAATACCGTAACCTTTGGAGTAAACTGTGCCCCTTTCTTGGCCCTACGCGTCATTCAGCAACTCGCTGATGATGATGGTGATTCCTTTCCACTCGCCACAAGTGTCCTTCGCTCGAATCTGTATGTAGACGATTGTTTGTTTGGGTCGGATGATACAGACTCAACGCGTAAGATTCGCGATCAGCTTGTCCAGCAGTGGGCCAGCAATAGTAATCATCTACTATCGGATATTGATGCCGCTGATCATGGCTTAGCTCTAGAGAACCCACTGCGTGAGGATGACAGTGTCAAAGTTCTGGGAATAAGCTGGAATCCAAATGATGACACTTTTCGTTTTCGATATTCACCTGATCCACGCACTCCCAACACAAAACGTATCCTACTCTCTATTATTGCTAAGTTTTATGACCCCTTAGGCTGGGTAGCTCCTGTTACCGTTCAGGCCAAGGTTATGATCCAGTCGCTTTGGTTGTTACAAGTTGGCTGGGACGAGGTCTTGCCTAATTCATTCCTTGAAACATGGCAGACTTTCGAGGGTCAACTGGCCGCCTTGAACCAAGTATCCATTCCCCGATGGATCGGCACCAGTGCTTCAGTTGGGTCTATGGAGCTATGCGGCTTCGCAGACGCTTCAAAACAGACTTACGCCGCGGTTGTTTACCTCAGGGTCACATCACCTACTGGGCAAATCACAGTGACATTACTATCCAGCAAAACACGCGTCGCTCCAATCAAAAGGTTGACAATACCTCAACTTGAATTATCAGCGGCGTACTTGTTAGCCGATTGGCTTCATTCATTAGTACAAACAAATCCACGTTTTGAGTCAATTCCGTGCTACTGTTGGGTTGATGTTACAATCGTGCTTGATTGGTTGTCTAAACAACTGTCCCACTGGTATACCTTTACAGGTAACCGTGTATCGAAAATACACACACTCATGCCAAATGCTCGCTGGTGTCATGTGGTGTTCAAACAGAATCCAGCTGATGCCGGTTCTCGCGGACTTGCTGCAGCAGATCTGTGGTTTCACGGCCCGTCATGGTTAGCTAGTCCCGAGTCCGAATGGCCGAACAAAGGCTATGTTGAAATGCTGGATGCAACCCCGCATAGTCTTCTTGCTGCGACAACTCATGTCGTCCCTGAGAACGAGGTGCTCAAACACCTCAGTGAGTCCATTTCCGACTGGAATCGACTTCTTCGTGTGGTAGCATTAGTTTGGAGATGGAAAGCTGAACGATCGCAACAAGGCCTGACGTTAGCTCTGACAGCCTTACCCGATACTGTCGAGATGCGTTCCGCTTTAGTAGTTGTCATCAAGGTTTTGCAACACATGCAGTTTCCGGCAGAAAGAGCGCGACTCCTCGCTGGGTTGGCTGTAGATTCTAAAAGTCCCTTGATTTCGCTGAATCCGTTCCTAGATCAGCATGGTGTTATAAGAGTAGGCGGTCGCCTCCAACATAGTGATCTAAAATACGATACAATGCACCCTATCATTTTGAGGAATCATACTCTAGTCCGCTTACTTGTGCAATACACTCATGAACGATGCCTTCATGGTGGATTGACACTCACGCTTAGTAAGTTGCGTGAACAATTTTGGGTATTACAAGCCCGCAAACTTATCAAATCAATCATTTTCAATTGCGTGAAATGCACGCGTTTTAAGACTGAGGTCCGCAAGCAATTAATGGGTCAACTTCCCGCTCATCGTGTGTCCCACGGGGATTTAGCTTTTACTCATTGCGGAGTCGATTACGCGGGGCCTTGTAATATTCGTACCTCCCAAGGGAGAGGTTATAAATCGTATAGTGCATATATCGCTGTCTTTGTTTGCTTCACATCGAAGGCGATCCACTTAGAACCTGTCTCCGACTATTCGTCATCGACTTTTATTGCAGCGTACAAACGTTTCACGTCACGTCGCGGCGTTCCCGCAAACATATATAGCGACAATGGCACCACGTTCGTGGGAGCTTATTCGGAGCTATCACGTAATTATAAGGCCGCTGTCTTTAATCCTGACTTTAAAGTACTGCTGCTCTGAGATTCTGGAGATCATGGTCACAGGACTACCTGCGATCACTCCAGCATCGTTCTAAATGGCGGATTGAGCAGAATAATGTAACTGTCGGACAGCTAGTTTTGCTCCGCGTTCCGAATACGCCACCATCGAAATGGCCTTTGGGCCGCATCGTAAAATGTTTTCCGGGCAGCGATGGTCTAGTCCGTAGCGTAACTGTTCGGCTAAGTCGAACTGAAGTCAATAGACCGATCTCGAAAATAATTGTCCTGCATAGAATGAAATGATGTAAAGCCTGCGTCACTCTCGTCAACTAATGAATCGTTTTTCAAAATCTACAAGTTTCACTGTATTTTTAAGTTGCGATGCCGAGGATGCAAGGGGGGCGATGATGTAGACTTATGTGCCCTAATTGCCGCAACCCGTCTCGCATCAATGCGTTACGGGTTCTTTTCCGAAAACCCCTCCTTGCGTCGTCCGCGTTAATTTTTCGCCGGAAAAGTTAGTTAGCTTTCGTAAGTCGACCCGCCGCCTTGAGATTTGTTAACTCTTACAAATTGTGCCACGACGTCTCCCGTTGCGACTAAAATACTTCGGGCGCACTCAAGCCGGCGTTAAATCACCGTAAAATTTGTCGTGTCAATAAAATTGCAATCAGAAATTAAACAGTGTTAAGTTTGAGTCACGTGTCACTTAGTTTTTTTTGTTGACCATTTCTCACGTTCCTGGACTTGATATATTACTACTACTACAAGAAACATTTAGTATCTGCTCCGAATAGGATGTCATCTACATAGGTAGTGTTTTCCAATGACTCAATAGCTAGGGGATATTCATTTCCATGCACCTGGGCGATGGTCTAGATAACCTTGTTGGCCAAATAAGGTGCAGGCTTCGTGCCGTACGTAACAGTATTTAATTTATAGAATTTGATTTGTTCCGAGTCCAAAAGCTGCCAAGCTATGCATTGAATTCTCCTGTGTTCCTCATGTATTAGGATTTGACGGAACGTCTTAGTGATATCGTCTGTGAGAACGTATCTGTGTTTACGCCAGTTGGTAAACACATCTACGATATCATTCTGTAATTTGATACCAGTACACAGCGTGTCGTTAAGGGCAATTCCCCCCCGGGTCTTGCTTGAAGCGTTGAAGACAACACGGACTTTGGTCGTTAAGCTTTCCTCCTTAACGACAGCATGCTGTGGTAAAAAGACATAGTCATTAGTATTTTCATCATATAATTTCAGACATTTGTTTTCATCATTTTAATTTCAGGCATATGTCCCAAAGTTGCATACTCCTTCAAAAATTCATCATATTGTTGATGAAACTCTGGGGTTCTTTTCAAGCGAGACTCCACTCGCTTCCGCGAACCTAACGCGATGGACTTTGATTCGCCCAAGTTATTAGGTGCTTGTTCAGATTTAAACGGCAATCTAACAACGAAGCGTCCATCTGGGTCGCGTGTGGTTGTACTCTCGAATATAGAGTCACAAAATTTCTCTTCTGGTGATTGGGTTTTCAGGGAAGAAATTTCCTCTATTTCCCAAAAACTTTTTATCGATTCATTTAATTCGTATGTTGCATGTTGAACCGTGATATGTTGAACTTGTCGAATAGACTCGATTGGGCCTGACAAAATCCAACCGAGCTGGTAAGTGGTGGCTTGTGCTATGACCTTAGTACCTTTTAGTCGCAAAAACTCTTCTGTATACAACTGGCTCAATATGTCACCACCCAACAATACTTCTATCTTTGCGTGATGGGATGGTTGAGGGTCTGCGAGTGTTAAATTTCTCAATTCGGTATAATTGAAGGGTTTAAACATCTTGGGCTTATATGCTGAAATGCATTTATATTCCTCAAGAGTTGGTAAAAGCAATTACTTAATTACTTATATTAATTTTAAAAAAATATTACAATATAATACAATATAATTCTATTATTGTTATAAATTACTAATGTATTTTGATTTATTTCAATTTGTTATTTCAATACTTTTAAATATGCATACTTATAAAACTGAAGTGATAATTTGACTCAAATACTGAATAATAATTAAGTAATTAAATTTTAATAAAAATTAACATTTAATAAATGTTGATTTTTGTTTTTAATGGCTAAACGGTCCTTTATTTTTATGAATTACAGCCGAACGTCAGAAACTTGATTCAATTCATTCAATTTGACGTTTGTTTGTTGTTGTTGTTGATGATGGCTTTTGGTCCCAGTGCTTGGCCTCTGCTGCACTATCTAGATGATCTAGACCACTATACTTCAATTTTTAACTGTCCCCTTCAAGGCGGTAGTCTATTCATTAAGTCTTGTTTTCAATTCTCATTTTGCTTGAAATTTGCGATATGTGTCTTCCGTCTGGATTTTAAGTGAGGTTTTCAGGTTCTATTCAAATCATCCGCTTGTTATTATACATTTTTTTTCTTTAACAAAAATCTCAAAAATGTTTCACTAACATCTCTTTTATTTTATTAAAATTGTTTCATTAAGTGAAAATAGCTCACATTTTTCAATCAGTTTAACAAACCTTCTCATTAACATGCACGAAAACTTTTTTATTATTATTATTTTTATTTAAAATAAATTAAAATGTTTATTTAAGACAATATCTCACTAATTTTAGTTTTATTTACTCATATCTTGACTTTAAATTCCTCACATAGAAGGGGATCTTAAAAATTTCTACATTACAAGCAAAGGTAAAAACTTTGATATCTAATTCTATAATTGGATCTATCCACCATATTTTTTAGATCAATTTACCAGTGAAGTCGCATAAATCCGGACACTCGAAAAATATATGTTGTAAGGTCTGTACCTCCTCACATGAACAGAGATTTGAGGTTATCAAATTTTTATTCGCCAAATGCTCCCTACACCCAGTATGACCTGACATTAATCTGTTGACGAAAGTGATGACTTATCTATTTAGATTTGATTTATCAAACCATGTTCTTTTTCCTTCATCTTCAATGTTTTCGAAATAATATTTTCCTTTATAATTACTAATAATTCGAAGCACGCTAAAATTATCTTTATACATATCTTCTCTCAATTGACTAAAATAATTTGAATAAAAGATTGTATCAATATCAATAGTTTCCTTATCATTCGCCTTTCTAGCTAATTCGTCAACTTTGTCGTTTCCCGCAATTTTCCTATGGCTAGGATTCCATAAAAAGGTTATAGAGCAATTACTTTTTCGAAGTACTTGAATTAATTCCCTTATAGTGGTTATAAGATGATCCTCCTTATCCTTTATATTAATATTTTTAAATGCAAACATAACACTTCTCGAATCTGACAAAATAATGGATTTACAAATATCGTTTTTAATAAGCCATTTAATCGCATCAATTATAGCAAAAGCTTCTGCATGAAAAATTGAGAAATTATTATTGATTTTTTTCATGATATGTACTTTTTTCTCTGGAACCCATACTGCATATCCGACTTTCGTCACTAGATCTGTAATCTTCGAACCAACAGTGAAAATTTGCAAATACTCGGGATAATTTGTCATCACAAACCTATTTAACTTAGTATTTGTATTTAACTTAGTATGTATATTTATACCTCTTTGAAATTGAAATCCCTGTTCTACATTAATCACGTTTGGCAGATTAGTAAAGCCGGCATGACATTTGAATCTCATAAAACTATGCATCTAATGAATACGAATTTTTTGGAGAACTGGTGCTAAATCTCTAAATCAGCGATCGAAAATCAACCAAGTCTCTTGCCTATTCTTGCTGTGATATTTGGGCCTGTATTTAACATTTTATTTTGTACCATAACTTTTATAGGATGACTTTCATAGCTCATTACTTTCAATAGAAAGTAATGAGCCTAGAAAGTTCCCTAGAAATATGAAGCAGAACATTTGTAGGTGTGGTTTCCATCAAACCCATGCATTGTCTCAGCGTTGCAAATTGGATTCTATCCATTTTTAATTTGAGATTTTTTGCTCCTGCTTCATAAAAAATACTACCCCAATCTATCGATGATCTGATAAGCCCCTTATAAATAGTCAATACCAATTTGGGATGAGACCCTTTTTTTATTCCAGATACTGCCTTTATTATGTTTAAAAGTTTATTTCCATGTTGTTTTAAATTATTGATATGTAGGCCGCAATTGATAATGATTGATATGTTTTAAACGATTGATAACACGTCCAAATATTTAAAATTATCCACTATTTCTATTCTTTCGTTGCGAAAAAAACTGCATAATTATTTCTCATAACTTCTAATAATCGTATATTATTATTGAAAAAATAGCATAATTTTGTTTTATTGAACGATATAGTCAAATTCAGATCTCTCAGAAAATCATTTATTTTATTTAAATTAACGTTAAATTTATTCCTTATGTTATTCACATCTTTTCCAGTATAAAAAATAGCAATAACATCTGCATACATCACGATACCTATGTCCTCATCTGAAATTTGTATTATCCCCGCTATATATAAGCAAAAAAGTATTGGGCTCAAAATCAATCCCTGAGGAAGTCCTTTCACAACAATTCTCTTTCCGAAATTAGACCCATTGTACCATCCATTTACTTCCGTTATGAATATTAATCTATATATGCATAAAACGAGATTATATGGAATTCCCAATCTAGTCAAGATTTTGCAAAGATGATAGGGATCTATATTATCATTAGCACCCACTATATCCAAAAATATTACATCCATATTTTCCCTTTTTGCAGAAGCAATACCTATATTACCTACCAAACATCCCATAGCATTCGCCACTGACAAACTTTTTCTGAAACCAAATAGCGCAGAAGGTATCTTTCCGTTCTTTTCAGCCCACCAAGTAATTTTCCTATATAAAATTTTTTCAATATTATCATATTTTCTGTATATTTGAATTAATGGAAATCTGTCTCACTGATTTACCGTCTTTTCCGTAATTTTAAATTCATTAGATATATCCAAGCGTTTGAAAGTCTATAATCATTTTAGCAACGATTTGTTTGTAATGAGGACTTTTGTTATTTCCAAGAAA
>JABFOU010000286.1:0-10432 GCA_022817745.1 Scelioninae gen. 1 sp. ZL-2020 | reverse complement strand
CCTTACACCATACTTCGTGTGCGGAATATCTGCACACGGAGAATATATTTTTTTATATTAAAAACTATTAACTTTCAGTGGTATATTTTACTAATTGGTTATTATACTTGCACATCATAAAAAATCAGTTATTATTAACTAAGATTATACGACAAATAATATAAAATCATTAATAATTAAGTTTTTTTTCAAAATGTTCTGTAAAATTTATAAACATAATTTTAAGAAATAAATTTTAATAATCCGAAATAATATATTTAGATTATTAAAATAATAATTAATAATCTAAAATAATAATTTTAGATTATTAAAATAATAATAATAATCTAAAAAATAATTTTAAAAATTTAAGAATCACATAATTGATAATGTTATTAAATTTCAATAATATTTTCATTAAAAAATTGCATAGTGGCTTGCAGTGAAACAAAATACATTTGAGAATTCACTCAACTGTTTACAAAATGTAAACAAATCAGCCAAAATAAAAAATGTGTATTTAAAATGTCCAATATTGCAGTGAGAATTTATCAGTATTATTTATTTCCTAATATTTTTGATGAACGATATATTTTTAAATTGAATATGCTTTGAAAAAATTTCTCAAATGTAATAACAATGTATAGGAGTAATTTTTAGAATATCCCGCGTATAATAGAACGTCTGGGAATAATCTGGACATCATCTGGCAGATACTGTCCAGATTCTGTCCAGACATTTTATTCTAAGTAGGATATGATAATGATGTAGTAATAATAAGGTTCCGATATGGAAACTCGTTTTCCGACAGTCACATTTACTTACTAGCAAATCCAGAATTAAGTGACCGTAAGCGGTTCAAAAAAAAATTTTTTTTTCAATCGAGTGGGAAAATTTTGGTAACCTATTTTCTGTATCCTGGGGACCCTAAAAACTCAGAAAACATATGGTTCCATAGGTCCAAGCAGGGTGACACCTCCAAAAGTGGACAAATGTAAATTTACTCGCTATATAAAAAGCCTTGAAAAAAATTTTGAAATTGTATCTGAAACGTTCCATTTCAGTATTATATTGTTATTTGCGTTTTAGAAATTCATGAGTAACTTCAAAAAGATGAAAAAATTTTGGCGCCAGGCTATTTATGTGCCGAAATTTAAAATGCCGCATCTAAACCGCGATAAAGGTGTAAAATGTAATTATTGCTTTTAAATGTTGATAAAATTTTTACCGTTTTTGCGCCTAAATATTTTGGCTCCCAAATTCTTCATTATTTAACTATTTCGGCGCCCAAAAACGCCAAAATATTGAATCTAATTCCGTGTCGTATTTTCGTGTTGAATTGAATATTATGTATAATAAAATTGAATAATCGATCATATTCAATTTGTGAATAATAAGTTTAAAAAATAAAATGTTTTTGTTTACATCTATAGTGTAAATAAAGATGCACGAAAATTCCGCTCAGGCGTAAATTTGCCATTTTTTGATAGATAATACATACTTTATTACTGCATATTATTCATGGTTTCTCCTTTTTTAACCAAAAATAAATTTGATTGTTTTTAGTAATGTCAACAACACCAGGTATTAACAATACAGTATCTCATATTAAAAGGTTCCCTATTGGCAGAAAGATGTCGCTTTCACACAAGTTTAGAATATTTATAATATGTAACATTACAAAAATATAAGACTCGCTTAAAATTATATTATTTTCTATTGCCAAATATTAGAAAATATTTCAATTAATTGAATATGATCAATGATTCAATTTTTTTATATTCAATTCAACCCGAAAATGCGATACACAATTAGATTCAATATTTTGGCGCTATTGGGCGCCAGTCAGTTTCACGATAATTGCTTCTTTTAAACTTCTCTCATTTCGACCGCCTACAGTTATGCCTCTGATGCTACACTTCCTAACCAAAGTTCGAAGAGCTTTGCCTTATCTACATAAAAATTCTTTCGTCTTATACATTTATGTAAACTTGGTATACTTCGTACTATTTCTTGACGTGATTGATACAATTTCAGGGCACTCAAATAGTCCCTTTTTTAGGGAAAGTTTCCTTTTTTTGAAATAATTCCTAAAAAGTCCCTTTTTCTATCAATAGTCCCTATATAAATGAAATATTTTCGTTACAAAATAAAATAAAAATACATTTCTGTTTTTAATTTAATAATTAAAGTTTAAGTTTACATATTGACATTTTTTCATAATGAAATTAACATTACGAGAATTATATTTAACATAATAAATTTTAATAAGATTTTAATAAGATTTTTGAGTATAAAATCAGTTTGATTATATACTCAAACATTTCATTGTATATTGTAAATCCAATGTGGTTGATTCAAGCGAAATAATTTTAACCCTTAATTAGTCGCACGAATTTTTTACATAAGCAGTCGCATGCGCCTACCAAGCACCAAAGGGAGAAATGATTATTACATGATGATTCTTTTTTGTCATTATTACAGAAAATTATTTTGTTATTTATAATTAATAGATGTATGTACAAAAAGTAATTTAATATTAAATTAAACTCTGAATTAAACTCTGAATTAATCTCTGAAAAAACTCTGAAAAACTCTGAAAATCTCTCTCGATTGGGACATTTCTAGAGTTTCTCAGAGTTTTTTTTCAGATTTTCTTTTTAAAGTTTTTTACAGTTGTGTTTTCAAAAATATATGTAAAAAAACAATTTTGAAAAAATATGAAAAAAAATTTTTAAAAACAATCTGAAAAATTCTGAGAAACTTTGAGAAACTCTGGAAATGTCCCAATCGAGAGAGTCTTGGAGAGTTTTTCAGATTTTTCTCAAAGTTTTTTTCAGATATTAATTCAGAGTTTTATTTCCATAAGGGAACATTTTTTTTTTTAAGATAATTTAAGTTTAGTTTCAAATTCAACTATAGGCAATTTTTGTTTATTTTTCAATGTAATAAATAATATTTGTAATAGGAATTAAATTATAAAAAAATAAACGTATATTAAATAATTTTTAAATAGAAAAAAAATAGTTCTTTTTTCTATTTGAAAAAATATTAATTCGTATTATATTACTTTCAATTTGACTAATTTCATTAGTTTTTTTACTCTAAATTTACTATTAAAGAAATAAGCACTATGTATTTGTTGTTGTCTTTGGTATAATCTTTGCTATAATTGCTTGTAACTTGAACGCTGATCGCCAGAAATTAATCATTTCGCATTTGAATTAGGCTTTACATTGACATTGTTATACTTTTCTTTGCTTATAGTTATTATACCAATTATTTGAAGTTCAAAGTTTATATGTGTTTGCATTAATAAAATCTATATATAAGTGTAAGTAAATATAAATGGAAAAAACTGAAGGTAAGAATCAAATCATTATACATTACAAATTCTTAATAATTAAATGCGTCCTCAGTTAGCAATCGAGCTGGCAAGCGAGCCATTTAGACAACATATTTTTGTAACTTTATTCATAATTAAAAAGAATTTTTTTCTAACTTTAATGAAATTGGCAAATATAAAATAAAACAAACTCGAATTAAATTTTAAAAGCAACCTAAAAAAGTAATTATTATTGATAATATAGTCCGTTATTCCATACAGCGCAGCGATTCTGAGAAATTTAAATATTTCTATGAATTTCAATATTATTAGATTAAAAATTAAAAAACTCTGATTATTGTAAATTTAAAACTCTAATGGAAATGAAAAAAGTATTACAAATAAAAAACTTTTAACAATAATTAAGATGAACAAATTTAATTATTAAAATGAGATTAATTAAATAAATTAAATTTAATTAATTAATATAAGAGGATACTACTCAATAAATCCACCTCTATAAAAAATCTAAAAATATTAATATTTTATTATAAATTTTTTAACAATTTCGTAAGTTTACAAAATTTTTTTAAATTAATTTTTTTTAATTTAATTAAGATTTCTATCGTGCTATTTAAAATTATGAATTCTCAAAAAAAAAAAAATATTTTTATTCAAACATAAAAGCTTTTAATTAAAATTGCAAATATAAGTATTTTGTACATGAAACTTTTAAATATGAGGACTTCAAAGTTTAATTGAATAGAATTTTTAATTTTATAATTTCATTTTAGAATTAAACAAAATTTGGAAAAATTAAACATTTTAATTCATTCTGGAAATATGAAAATTAACTTAAATAATCAGCAACAAAAAAATGTTACAATAAAATATCAAATTTATTCATGATTATTATTCTGTTGTTTATATTTTTTATTTAAAAATATTTATACATTGTTAAATAAAAATAGTACATTTTTTTATCGAATTTTACTTTTCATCGCGTGGGAGAGAGAATTTCTAAGAATTACTAAAAAAGTAATTCTTAGAAATGTTTCAATTTCTCAGATTTGCTGGGTTGTACAGAGTAAGAGCTATATTAGAACTTATATTTACCTTTTTTCAATTTATTTTATCTTTTATGCGCTAATTTTATTACAGTTAAAAAATAATAAAAAAAAAAGAAAATTACTTTTGCTGTTTGTCAATTATGCGGCCGAAATGGTTTAAACGGCTCTAGCTCGGATGATAATTGCGAAAGCACTGGTTATGAAGCAGATTATAACTTATTTAATATTATTAAATATTATATTATTCAATATTATTTAGTTTTCAACATGGGAAAGTGCTATTTTCAAAATGATTGGCTAAAGAGAAAGTATGTTAACGGTTTTACTGTGCAAACTTGGACAAGATGGCAGTCTGATTCGGAGGTTTTTGTACTTTATGTTCTAAAGTTTTCAATATAAATAAAGGTTTCGAAAAAATAAATCAGCACGCATCAGGTGAGAAGCATAAAGAGTATTGCCGAATCAAATTAGGACCAAATCAACTGAAACTAGCTGTCACCGAACCGTCAACTTCAAATAATACATCGATTTACAACCGTATGTTATTTTCTCACTTTTATGGTTACATTTTATGAATTTTAATTTCTCAAAATTTATCTTTATTTAAAGTTATTTTTACAAAATCAAATATATATCGAATTTTCTTTTAGAGAATCCTGGTACACTTTTGTTATATTCTACTGCAGACAATGCAAGAAAAGCCGAGCTTTTATGGGTGATGAAGTGTATCATTGACAACTCATCTTTCAGTTCATGTGATGACATCAAGCATACCCTCAAAGCAATGTTTCCGAATGAGACCGAGATAATGCAAAACTTCAGCTTATCTCACACTAAGACATCTTATTTAGTGAATGAAGCTTTGGCACCTTATTTCAAGGATGTAATTCTCGAAGACATTGGTCCAAATTTTTGTACATTAATGTACGATGAGACCACGAATTCAGCTCACAAAAAGGAACTACAGGTTATGATTCGGTATTGATCGAAGAGCAAACAAATGATCGTAACTCATCACTTGGAAATCTTTTTTATGGGCCACGCTACAGCCGAAGACTTGAAGATAAATTTGTACAAAGCGTTAGAACATTCTAATTTATCTTTAAGCAAGCTTCTGATGTTAGGATCTGATGGTCCAAGAGTAAATAAAAAACTGGAAAATTTAGTTAATATTGATGTATTGGAGATAAGGAAGAAAAAGCTTTTAGATCTTGGAACTTGCAACATTCATATTGCACACAACGCTTTTTTAAAAGGATTGGAGAAATTAGGAGACAACGTTTCAGACTTGGTATCACATGTCTATAATTACTTTTCAAAGTGGCCAGCACATTGGGAAGACTTTGATTTGATCCAGCAAAAACTTCATGTTCCTCGTCATCGATTTATCCGACATGTTAATTCACGATGGCTTACGCTTCAGTCTGCAGCAAAGCGGATAGCAGAGCAAATAACAGCTCTTGAAGAATATTTTCTTCATTTTGTACCAGCGAATAGACAGACTCTTACCAAAAGTAATATCTACCAGGACATTACGGAACTTAAAAATACCAACGATTAAAGCTGAACTGCGATTCGTGATTTCAAGTGCACGGATATTCACTAAGTTTACTGGACTTTTTCAACGATACGAACCATTAATCTATTATATTCAGAGGTAAAACACTTGGCCGAAACTCTGATACATCGCTTTTGTATGAACCAAGTATTAGAAGAAAAGGAATTATCCTGTGATGTTTTTGAGTCAAAGTTTCTTCTTCCATTGGCAAAGATCAACATTAGTGAAGACGTGAAATATGAGTTTCATGTCTTCACTAATTATTTTAATTACAAAAAGTAAATTAATTTCTTGTGCCATTAAAGAATTTGTATTAAATTTGTATATATAATCCATTAATCATTTGTTTATTTCATTGTTTTTTGTAGGTGTCGGAAAAAGATCGATCGCTATTTCAATCTAATGCTCAAAATCATTACATATATGCTGCCAAGGAAATTATTCAAAAGTCTTCATTGATTAGCAAACATCTGGTTTCCCGACTGAGATATTTGGTTTCTCCAACCAAAAGAATGTTTTACCGATAGTAGCAAATATGATATTATTTTCGTAGCAAAAAATTTACCAATAGATGTACCAACAGAAATACTTGCAGACGAATGAACTATGTTACAAACCGAGAAAGAAGTGAAGTCTGAAAAAGATTTAAGGATTGATTTGTATTGGGCACAGTTTCTTGATCTGACGATGAAATCGGGGCATCTAAAATATGAAAATGTAGCTAAAGTAATCAAAGCAGCATTGTCATTATTTCATGGCAACGCTGATGTAGAACGAGGTTTTTCCGGTTCCGCGCAGATTTTAACTGATCAAAGGGCGTTGATGAAAGAACGAACATTGAATTCCGTGCAAACATGCAAGAGTTTTCTGAAAACTTATGACAACAAACCCTATTTAGTTCCAATTACGAAAAAATTACTGGAAATGGCACGTCAAGCATATTCATTATACAATTTGTATTTGGAAAAAGAGAAGAAGAATGCAGAAAAAGAAAAGCAGAAGCAAAAAGATGTAGAGGAGAAGAAAAAAGCTGAAGAAGAAGCATTTAAAGCAATGAATTCGGAGCGAAAAGTTTTATTGGAAGAAGAAGAAAAATTAAAGATACTGAAGGCTGAAGAAAAAGAAAAGACTCAGATAGCCGATTGGACCTTCAAACTAGATACGAGCGCCTCGAAAAAGCCTCTGCATCGAAAAATTTCGCTGAAATAGGAGTAGCCCATGCAATGTTAATGGGTTCTCAAGATGCAAGAAAACAAGCAGCAGATAGAAAAAAAGAAATTGATCGATTACAGTCATCGATAGACAAACGAAAATCAAAAATAATATCTTCTCTAGAACCGCAGGCAAAAAAAAGAAAGCACTAAATATTATTTACTAATATATATCTTGATAAAAATATATATCTTGATAAAAAATATTTATTTATTTTCAATATATTATAATGAAAATCTACATTCAGTTAATGTTGTTAAAAACTGTAAAAATGTTTTTAATAAAATAATGATTAAATTTTAGCACTATTGTATATCTTTTCGGTCTCTATTTGGTCCCTATTTAGTTCTTATTTGGTCCCTTTTATTGAATAAAAAGTCCCTAAAGTACCTAATTTTTAAACTCAAAGGTGCTTTCAACACCGGAGATATCATCTCTCCTTCTTTTCCCAAAATTGACTCTCGGTTTTTTTTGGTTGGCTCACTGGATTTCTTTCCGGAAACGACATATGCGTAGTCCAGTATTTGACATATGTTGAGATTGCTTTCATAATTTTTTATCGCATCATAACTATTACTGTTAGCATCGCGTAACATTTTTTCGGAGTCTTTCGTAGATTTGCCTGTACTGGCCATAATAGTTTTAACATTCTTCTCAAAATTATAATAGGAGCATTTATAATCGTTAGCATTATGAAAACATTGAGGGATATAATAAAATTAATGCATTTAATTATTTACTAAACAGTCTTTTTCAGTGTGTTCTTTCTTGGCATATTTCGCAAATAACGGTATTCTCTTACTTTTACAACTGAAAGCGGATTACCTAAGTCGTTGACACACATTACACCTCAAAACACGCTGAGTGAACATATATAATTTTATCGAAAAGAACAACTTTATGTTCGATGTCGTGGGAGTTGAAAAATAATAATTTATACGCGCTTGACATCACTCGCTTGTACGAACCGTCGTCGCATCTAATACTTTTGATAATTGGTTCTACGTGTTTCGGTTTACAATTTTTTTCAGAATCAGAAAAAAATCTGAGATACTCTTTAATGCCTGCGCTTATGTCTTCGGATTCATCTATTCTATTTAAAACTGTAATACAATTAACTTTAAAATTTGGGACAAAAGCAGCCCAAAGTTTGTTTATCGACTAAATATTTTTCATTGAAATCATCTTCAAATATGTTCCCAATATCTGGTGTAGCAAAATTAAGTTAAAAAATTAAGTTTCCGGTTTTTTTTCCGGATGCCTTTTCTATCAAATCAGGAAAAAATTGGTTAAGTTTTAGACCACTAAGTAATTGGGACTAGCAGCATAGCTGCGAACCTAGCGGAATTTTTTATAATGTCAACAATGGCGGCCGCTACTACACATTTTGACACAAATACATTGTATACAAATCATTTGACTAGTATTATTTAATGAAAATAAATAAGGAATAGTATTTAAATTGAAAAAAATATGTTGAAGTAGAAAAAATCAGTTAATTTTTGCAAATGAAAAATGTAAATAAATATGTGTAGTAGAGAAGCGCCACCAACGGATACCGCTAGTCCCAATACCTTTTTTTGAAATTTTCGCAATCCTTATAAAGGAGCCTAATAAGGCCCCTATCTAGATGAGTACAATAATATAACAAATGTTCCGAAATATTTTTGTTGAATACAAACTGCAACTTACTGAATTTTTCATGCAAAATTTAATTTCCTTTTATTTATTCCTACTCCATATGTCCACTTCATTCAAGATGATACTTTCAATAGTTTTATTAAACAGTATTTTTCCCTTCATTCACACCTTTGAATTTGTTTAGTTTTTTAAATAACAATTTCATTACGTGGTGCATTTAGAATTATTTTATCTTATTTAATGTTTCAATGACATTGACGTGTCTTACAGAAAAACATTATCGTATTATTGAAATCTCAATTTCCAGAATTTTTTAGTTTAGTTAATTATTTTAAATATATTATAAATTTTCTTTACAAATACATATGCTATATACAAAACAGTTAATAAAATTATGTTTTTCAAAGTTACCTTGTTGAAATAATCTATTAGAAACTATATTATATTCTCATAAAATATGCGACAAAAATCGTATAAAGAAATATACATGGAGAGAAAAATTCCAGTTAAAATTATCTGGCACTGAACAAAAATTACTGAACTGTCCATTAACACAGGGATAACTTCAAAATTCGAGTAAAAATTATTGAATAGTTCAGTAAAAATTACAAAAATATCAACAATTTTTATTGGTTTATCAGTTGTTTTCCTGAACTATTCAATAAATTTTCTTGAATTTTGAGGTTATCCCTCTACTAATGGACAGTAATTTTAACTGAAATTTTTCTCTCCGTGTAGAGATTATTTTCAATTATTCAATAAAAATGTGCATTTATATTGAAACATACACTAGCGATATAAATTTATCTTGTTATCTTCAAAAGTTTTTTGTTCACTGATTAGTCAAATATCGAGTTTTTTGCTAATTTAATAAGAGTACAGTATATAATTATATTGTAACCCTTATGTCTCGAATTTACTTCATTGCGCCTAAACATTTTTATTCCGATCATGAAATATCAGTTTTTCTATTTTTCCATTCATCTTTTCGCAATACGTGCTATCAGTCGAAGCTATCACATAAAAGTTTTAATTGTTGAATAAGTCCAAATTCTTTATATACTTCTATATATTATCTTGGCTATATTCCAGGATATATTTAGTCCTATCATGCTCAATAAAGATTTGTGTCTTTCAATTTCGCTTGTATACTCATAATCGGCTGCGGGAAATGTGCATGAAGTAAAAAATAAATAAAAAATAATACTGTCAATATTATATTATTTTATTATAAAATTATGTTTCATTACTATGAAATTCTCAAAAATATTTCTTTATTACTTAAATATATCAAATTTACTTTTTATTGGCATTAAAATGTATAAAAACTAATGTAGCAGAAATTAATGTTGTAATATAACTCTATCATCAATATTAAACTAACTTAAGTGTTATATTGGAATCTTATTTTATATTGCTCTAGATTATCATTAGTAACGACCTCACCAAAATGTGAATTATTAAAATTTCATCTTATCTATATATAGCTTTACAAAATATATATAATATATTTAAATTTACAAAACTCTCTAAAGCGTCTATAAAAATTTTGTATTTAAAATTCATATTAACCATAGCAATATTTTTATCTTTATAGTTAGCACATCATCCACTTAAAAATATAAATATTTCACCATGCATATAATA
>JABFOU010000285.1:0-10437 GCA_022817745.1 Scelioninae gen. 1 sp. ZL-2020 | reverse complement strand
ATTGCGAAAATTAGCGTCTGATTGTGGATTTGGTACGGTGTTGGATAGTATCATACGAAATCAGCTAGTATGTGGAATAAGAGATGAGAACGTACGTACACGACTTCTACAACAAACTAATCTAACACTGCAAATCGCTGTTGAAACTGCTACAAGAGCTGAGTCTGCCTTATGTCACATCAAAGAGATGACAGTTGAGGTTAGTTCTATTCATTCAATGTCAGAATCTAATCAGCAAAAAAATCTCTCGAGTAAAAATTCTATGGCTCAAAGAATTTTTCAACCTTTCACTTCACAAGATATAGCATGCTTTCGCTGTGCGGGTAATCACAAAGTATCACAATGTTCAATGGATGCAGATTCTCTTATTTGTACATCTTGTAATAAGAAAGGACATGTGGCAAAAATCTGCCAAGAAGGTAGACGTATATTCAAGTCTAAAATGAACAAATCAAATAAAAATAATTCTATTCATTCAACAGCATCGGATAATTCAGAATTGATTCAAGCAGCTAGTACACTTCAATTGACGGCTGAACCAAGTGTTACAACGCATCCCTCTTCAAATCCGGTAAATCACGGTGAATGCAGTTGTATCTTTCCTTCTAAGCAATTTGATCTTTTCAGTATAACAAATGATATTATACAATCCGATAAAATACCAGAATCTATCATAGTCAATATACAAATTGATGGCCACTTATTGCGTATGGAAGTGGACTCGGGTGCCGCGGTCACAGTTATGCATAAAGATACATTCGAGAAATTCTGGTCGACGTCAGATCTGAAAAGAGTAGAAGATTTTCATTTAGGTGATTATCACAACCATCGAGTAAAGATATTAGGAGTAAAGAATGTAAATGTTCAATTCAACGGTAAGAAAGCAGTAGTACCTTTGTTCGTTGTCGATGGTTGTAAAAACCATAATCTTTTGGGCAGAAATTGGTTTACCGCCTTAGGAATATACATGTGTGGACTACATTCAATAATTAATGTATCATCAAATTTTACACACCCAGCGCTACAAGATAACGGACCAGTCTTAGGAACATTTAACGGACCATCTATTCACTTAGACATTACTGAAACTGAACCTCCTAAATATTTAAGGGCACGACCAGTTCCCTACGCTGTAGAAGCTCAAGTTGTCGATGAAATTCAGAGACTAGTGACTTTGGAAATATTGCGTCCAGTTGCATTTTCTCGTTGGGCTACACCAGTAGTTATAGTTGCGAAACGTGATGGATCTATTCGTCTATGCGGTGACTACAAAGCAACCATCAATACTGTATTAACCCCGGATAAATATCCTTTGCCTACAATAGAGGATTTATTCGTCAAGTTATCAGGAGCAACACATTATTCAAAACTTGATTTAGATCAAGCATTTACTCAATTGAGTGTAGACGATTATTCAGCTAAATTATTAACGATAAATACAATTAAAGGTTTATTTACCGTACATAGGTTACCATTTGGTATTTCGGTAGCACTAGGTATATTTCAGCGTATGATGGAAAGCCTTCTAGCCGATATTTCAGGCGTAGCAATTTTGATGGACGATATTATAGTAGCTGGTGAATCAAAGGAACAGCATGATCAAAGATTGAGAGAAGTTTTAGATCGTCTTCATTCTTATGGCTTAAAACTGAAGAAAAATAAGTGCAAGATACAGGTACCTGAAGTTGAGTTCATGGGTTATCGAGTTTCTGTTGAAGGAATTCATCCAACTCAAGAAAAGATAGAAACAATCTTAAAGTTTCCTGCTCCAACTAATAGAAGTGAACTACAAGCATTATTAGGTGTAATCAATTTCTATGACAGATTTTTACCTAATCGAGCTGAGCTTTTCGAACCTTTATATCGCCTTTTGAATAAAGATACACCTTGGATTTGGAATCAAGAACACGAGAACTCACTGCAACTGGTTAGAAACTTCCTTACTAGCGACCGTGTTTTAATACACTACGATGGAAACAGTCCATTATTATTAGCATGTGATGCATCTGCGTATGGAATCGCGGCAGTACTATCGCACGTTGATAAAGATGGACAAGAAAAACCAATAGCCTTTAAGTCCCGGACAATGACCAGTACAGAACGGAATTACGCTCAAGTAGATAAAGAAGGTCTATCTTTCGTATTTGGAGTTTCTAAGTTTCATAAATATCTATTCGGACGTCCCAACATTACATTCATTACGGATCACAAACCATTATTGGGAATTTTTAGAAAAAATGCTCCTATTCCAGATCAAATTTCTCCAAGAATGCTACGCTGGTCTCTGATATTGAATGCCTACGACTACAAGTTTATTTTTCGACCAGGTCGTTTACACAGTAATGCAGATGCCTTTTCTCGACTTCCACTACCAAACAGCATTGGTGAAGAATATCCTGATCCTGTGGGAATTCATTTACTGGAAATGAAGGATTCTCCGGTGAACCACACACAAGTAGCAAACGAAACCCAACATGATAAAGTTTTATCAAAAATCATACAATTCGTAAAAGATCGATGGCCTAATGATATACCTTCAGATTTAAAACCCTTTTGGCAAAGGAAAACTGAATTGTCAATTAATGGGGGATGTTTGCTTCGTGACGATCGAGTTGTAGTTCCTACAGTCTTACGACCGAAAGTATTGGAATCAATACACTCGGCACATCATGGCATAATTCGCACCAAACACGTGGCTCGATCTTATGTTTGGTGGCCCGGAATCAACAAAGATATAGAAAATGTGGTCCATCAATGTTCCATATGTCAAGAACTTCGTTGCAACCCTAATAAAGCGCCACCCGCTTCATGGCCAGCAGCAAAATATGCATGGGAACGAGTTCATATTGACTATTTGGGACCCATAGAAAATAACACCTTTCTTATTATGGTAGATGCTTTTTCTCGGTTCCCGGTAATCAAATTAGTATCTTCAATGTCTGCAAACGTTCTGATTAAAAACATACGTGAGTCTTTTGCTGATTTTGGTGTCCCAAAATATATTATATCAGACAATGGAAGACAATTTGTATCCCAAGAATTCCGTTCCTTTCTCACAAGAAATGGAGTAAAATATGCGAATTCGCCACCTTTTCATCCATCGTCTAATGGACTTGCAGAACGAGCAGTTCGAAGCTTTAAAGAACTTTTTAGGAAACAAAATAATAGCGATGTTTCAGTTCGTCTTTCTAGGGTATTGTTTGCCATGCGTACAGCCGTATGCACTACAACAAATCAAGCTCCTGTCGACATGTTCTATTCCAACCTTAAAATACGTACACCATTCGAAGTTATACATCCATCGTCTGAAAAAGGAAAAGAAGAAGCCCAAAATCATTCAGGCTCGGTTCGTCAGTTTGAAATTGGAGATGCTATTCGATTTAGAGACTATCGTCAATACAAACCACGGTGGTCTTTGGGTTCTATCATACAGCGAATAGGTTCTAGATTGTACATGGTTCGAGATGAAGATCAGATATGTCATACCAGAAGTATTGATCAAATAATCAGTTCTAAGATAGGAACAAATGCAATAATTTGCCAACATACTACAAAAAATGTTGAGTATAATGATGCGTATGTTGAAGAGATTCCCTCGAGCGACAGGAATCCAGGAAATGGACCAAACTCTGAAAATAATGTCCGACCTAGTGTCGAAAGGCCAATTATTCAAAATAGGGGAGAAAAGGAAGCTCCAAGTCAAAGTAACGTTCAAGATCAACTGAAAATTAATCAATCTATGATTGATCATCAAGCAATATTACAGCAACATACAGACCAACAACTTGTCTTACCAGAAACAGAAGTTAATAACGCAAAAGAGTTAAAGAGTAGCAATGAAATAGACATCCGGTCCAGGGTTCTTAATCACGACGACATTATTGTAGGTCCAAACAGAAATAATCCTAAAAATCAGGAAGAGATGGTTCCATTAAGACGGTCAGTGAGAGGAAGCAAACCTCCAGTGAGACTAAACTACAACTTTAAATAATTTTTTCCATTGAATATTACTGACATTGTTTATCATAGATTCATGAATTAATGGTTATTAGCTTTAAAAAATGGGAAGGGAGAAATGTTCTATATCTTAAAGTTCAAAATTTAAAAAGTGTCAGTTACCTAGCAACAAAAAATAAAACAACGACTATGTATACGATCAATACTTCACTCTTATCTTGAATGTCTAAAAACAATGTTACGATTATAAAATAAATAATGTAATTTGAATATTTGCAACGTCTTTTTATGAATACAACAGTTATAAATTAATAAATTTTTTTATCACAAAAATATTGTTTAAATTGTGTTTTAAATTTCAGTTAAAACAAATGTTCTTATTACCCACGTGAAAATTTCAATTGATAGACAAAACTAATTAGATTAAACAAATTCTTTATTTTTAAAAAAAATTAATATGTAACTACATTACATAAATGTAATTTTAATTTAATTATATTACATAAAAACTGTTCTAATAATTACTATAAAAAAATTAACAATGGGTTATATGAAAATTTAATGTAACTTTAATAAAATAACGAAATTACATTTAACTTTTACGTTACAGCAGCTAATATGTTTCAACAGATTTTATGAATAAATCAAATATTATTTTGCAAAAACCATCAAAAGGTTTTTAAACAATTGTGACTTGTTCAAACTGCTACATGATAGCGAAATCGATCCAATTATTTATTTTACAAAGTAAAACTAATCACGTGTAATTCTGTATGTTTCAACAATTTCCTCAAATTAACTTTAGTATATAGATACAGGTTAATTCGTCGCTGTGGATAAAAACCTGTTGCTCTATACTTTGTACGTGTAGTGAAACGTCTTTGGCAGGACTCAAGGGTCTTATAATATTTTCGAGTGTCATTGTGATACTCAAATTATGATTGATGAAAGGCTTCTACATAATCTCAACAAAACATCTAAGACCTTGGTGCTGGAAGTAAAAACCATTTTAATATAGTGATGAAATTATAACAAACGATTGGTAACTCCCAAAATTTCTTCATCTGTACTCAAGTTGAATTTGTCCACTTATTTTGTAATTATTTAGGTTTCTCTTACAAAAAGACATCACTTGACAATCAAACCAATTTAAAGGCGGCTTATTCAATGTACACCAATTCACTGAAAAGTAAATATTTTACTAAAGTATTGAATAATTCACTTGTAAGGGGATTGGTAAAAATAGATTTGAACCTTCGGCACATATTCAAATGAAATATGACCGTGAGTTTGTAACAAATAGTAATTCCAGCTTAGAACTTTAAGATGCACCTGATGCAGATTAAAATGAATGGTAGAAACTACGATACAAAACCGTATTATTTCTATTTTGAAGCTAAGAATTTTAACTATTTATTCAATAAAGGTTATAATTGTCCAGAAAAACTGCTAAAATTTGACTTATTTATTGCTATAGTAAAGATTCTGAAAAATGGTGCGAATAGGTTATGTTTATCTACACTCTTAAAAAATCTTGACTCTAGATTTTAACAGTTTAGTGATAGATTGAAAAATGACAAACCAGTATAACCTCATAATGTAAACAAAGAAAACGAATGATACGCGTTCTCTTTGTTTACATCATGAGTTTATATTTCTTTGTCTTTCTTCAATCTGTCATCAACATGTTAAAATTTTGAGTCAAGATTATTTTTCTAAGAGTGTATAGGAAGCTCATATCATTTACACATATTAACCCCTTCAGTTCATTTTTTTATCTAGCCATTAAAAACAATTTTTTTCATTATGTACAGCTTTTAAATGATCAAATTAAGAGATTTTTGCATAAAAAAACTAATTTTTTTATTATAAAAAATTGAAATTTATGCATTTAAATAATAATTTTATAAACAAAGAATATTGTTTGCCATTAAAATTGCAAAATTAATTCAATTAACATGATTAAAAAAGGATTTCAAAGTTTTTGAGGCATGTACATTATTATGTACACGGTGACTGAAAGGGTTAATTTGAATTAATATACATTTGTAAATTTTATAACCTCTAATAAGAAATTTCATAATCGAGTATATTAAATGTAATATACATTTTGTAATTACTCTGATAATAGATAAATATTTTTTTGTCACACAACGATTATAAAACGACTTTTCTAACCTAGGGAGTTTTCGAAAATTACGTTTAATGATACCTAGAGGCAAAAAAAATCATATGCACCAATGGATATGAAAAAGAAAAACCTTCCCTCGTGCGATTACGTAATGGGACAGGTTTTTATTTTTCATCTCCCTTACTACATAATATACTAATAAAGAAATTATTGAACACATTTTTGTGTTTTTATATTTATTTTTACCGTAGAACAATTAATATGAAAGAGAAGAATTGATTCATGCATCATATCTCTAATTTACACATCACTATCATGTACTATACTCACAAATATTAAATAATAAATTGAATATAAGCATTAAATTCTTACTATATTTTTCAAATTGTTATTTAAGGGGATTTTAACCTTTTCTTATTAATGTTAATTCGCAAAGCTTCTTTACCGACATGGATAGTAAACTTTGTGTTGTGTACATAATTTTTATTTCCAAAAGAAAATTTGGCTCTACTATGAATTCAGAAATAATATTTTAAAATATAATAAATAGGTTGTTTCAAGTTAGTCATATAATTTTAGCGCGAACTTGAAATTTAAAATATTTAAAACCGTAGTTTTTGATCCATTTGTTGCAAATTGATCAAACATAATTTAATTATTTCTTTATTTACATTTCGAATAATTAAATTAAATTTTTTTTAATTTTTGAAAATGGAAATTTATGTATACATGTCAGTACACATTAGGTCAACATTTTAGGTAACACTATAAATACCATTAAACAAATTTATTTTAGACAAAAACCTTACAGAATTTTAGTTAGTTGGATAAAATAAAAATCACTGGAATAATCCAGAAATTACAACATAATATCAAAGTGATAATATTTCCCTACAAGATTATACTAAAATAGATTTTTGATTTTTTCTATTGGAAATTCAGATAATATTTTCTTCATTTACATAGTTATTGAGAAAATTATTTGATTTTCAATAGGTTAATTTGTTTTGTTTTGAACTGTAGACTCAAAGTGAGTCCACAATTCAGTATATGAAAGAAACTGATATAAAATTAATGTATATTTACATTTATAACATTATAAGTGATTAACAAAATTTACAAATGTATCAGAAATAGCTAAATACGAGTAGTACTGGACTACTCATGATTGAAATGTAGAATGCAGTATAAATTTATTTTAAAATTCATTATTAACTATGTATATTAGAAAATTTCATTTAATTTATATAATGGAACACGTAGCTTGATCAAAATGATATATATATAATTTTTTACCTTGAAATTATTAAAAGAGTTCAAAATATTATTAAAATTCTTAAAAAGAAACAAAATAAACCACTCATTTCGTTGCAATTTATCGAAATATCAAAACTTAGAAATTTCATTAAATCACAACTAGAAGTTTTATTTAAAACACTTGAAATGTCATCTTGCCAAGTTCTGACTACAATGAAAAAATTTTATTTGAACTATTAAATTATATTTCTCTTTATGCTTAATAATTATGCACTGTTTCCAGTAAAAACCAAAAGGATTTAATTAATTGTTCTGCAATAGTCTGATTATAATTATTCGTCAAATTAAAACTTTCCAATTGAACGGAATGGATGCAATACATTTGTTTAAATTAAAATTAATTTAACTCACGTAAAATCACAAATGGCTGTTCCACTTTCCACGTCGATCGTTAATTGTAGCTGAATACAACTTCCATCGTCCATGTAGTCTGTAGCCGTAACACAGGTACCTCCAGTCATGCTTTCAATTTCTTTCCCTATAGATTTGAGCATATCGCGCACAGCTACTTCCGCATTATCCTGGATATGTTTCATATACGATTGTACAACGTCTATTCCATAGTAATCTATCAATTCCTTCACTAATTGTGTTCCCTGCAGCATAACAAACAGAGAAACATTAAAAATTAGTCAATAATTTATGTTCTGATTACTAATCTAAAAATATTAATAACTAAAAATCATCTAACAAAAATGGTTCATAACACAACTTAACAATAAAATGTGTTAAATTAATTCAAAATTAATTATTTAATGACATTCGAACACAACATTAAATTTGATACAAGTGTGTTGGTGTCCTGTTAAAGGGATAATGATTCATTAAGCATTTTGCTAATCATTCAATGAAATTCTCATACAATAACGAGTTTTATTTCCGGCCAATTCAAACTATGCAAAAATTTTCGCTTAGATTTCCTTTGAAACGTAAGTCATTTTCGTAGAAATTTTCACAAAGCTTAATTAATTTCTCATTTACTGTTTCGTATACTGATTGTCATAAAACTCATTTAACATAGAACTCAAATTTCATTATTCCTACCTTGTGATTGGCAGCTATTTGTGCTTTTAAGTCACTTATATTGTCAGACAAATTTCTTGTACCAGAGCTGCCCGGTATGTTCCCTGGAGCCATCAAAGCATCAGTTAATTCTTTTTCTTGAAAAACACCTTTCCGAACAAGTATGAAGCTTTTGAAAACTGCTCCTTCCTGTATATCAGATTTTATGAAACGTTAATCCCCGAGAGATTCAGATTTCACGTAACTAAATTATCACGATTGCAGCGTTAATCCAATATCGAATTCAGAGGTAATGACAAAATCAATACCATGTAAAATTAAATTCCAGAATTCATTAATGTTAATGCAGTGAAATAAATATACTGGGATATTTCAAAAATATAATACACCAGCTTAATGTATTTTTACGATACCTGACTTAACATGGTGGAATGGGGTGGCATTGATCCAGGTGTTATTCCGCCAATATCAGCATGATGGCCACGACTTGCTACGAAAAATACTGGGATGCAATCGTCCCTAAATTGTGATTAAATTTTGTTAGGTAACTTATTATTTGGAACGAAATGAAATTCTGCAAATCTATATTCACATATAAATAATTATATGCAAATATATTTATACATATATGTTAGGGAAATTGGACTGATATGTAAACAAGTTATTATCTAAATTGAAAATCGAAAACATTGCTCCAACTATTTAGGCATAATTAATCTGAGTCAAATGGGTTCTCAAAGCCTAACTTTCGAGTAAAGCGGAAGCACTATATATCTCAGGTCATTAACACAATTTGATCATTTGTTTATTTCGAGTGGCACTATTTGACTTCGATTACATTTCACGTCGAATTCCACTTTTCAAAAAAAAAAACAACAATAAATTTAAGTAAAGAGAATGAAAGTTAGAAAAAGTTTGAAAGCCTTATTAATTATAATTGAATGTGAATGGAGAAAACATACAAATGGAGTCGTAAAAGGAAGTCGCTGGAAATCGATAAACGTATCGCACACATTTTTTCGCGAAATTTATATTTTTCCGACTTTATTCGGTAGGCAAACCTAATAGAAAACTCATAAAAAGCTCTTTTGGTGTGCGATATTATGATTGCTTATGGCACGGCATATGTTGTAAATTACGTATCTAAGTACTGAAAGGACACCTGTAAAATACTGGCGTAATAACAGTGAGATCCGGAAGATGTGATCCACCTGCAGATGGATGGTTCGATAATATTACATCCCCCGGGGTGAAACCATCTTTGAAGGCTTTCATTTGGTATTGAACGGTTTCTTGCATTGCACCTAAATGGACTGGTATGTGCGGTGCATTCGACACGAGACCGCCGTCCGGTCCGAATAAAGCGCAAGAGAAATCCAAGCGCTCCTTTATATTCGTCGAAATGGCCGTTCTCTGAAGGATCCTTTTCAAAACGTTAAATGCATATTTTAGTGTTTTATAACAAAATAGGATTTACCAATTCTCAAACTTACTTGACTACAAATAAGCCTAATAAATTTGCATTATGCTCAAATACATAAAGTGGACATATTTATGTCTCTTTTATTTTATCGTATTCAAAAAATATTACTTAAGAAAATTGTATATTCCAGATAAACAAACAGAAAATCAGACATTTTCTAAACACGGCGGAATACTTTTATTCGATGAATTGAAATGATAAAAAATATAAATATACAATCGCTGACCAATTAAGCATCAGAAGTTGGGCCTTTAAAATAAAAATGAATTGAATTTTCATTTGAAAAAGTATAATAATACTTTTTGTATACATCAAGATGTTTACCAAGTATGCAAACAGCTTACCTTCCCATTTGCTCGGCAATGCTCATAAAACGATGAGAAAATATGCTTAATTGAATGTGATCCAACTGAGTGGAAACTGGTGCTCTGATACCATCTCCTACAGTAATCTGAATATCGCTTTGTGGAGTTACTATGGCTTTGCAATTGGGCTCGACTAAAATTGTACTCAAACTGTCCATAAT
>JABFOU010000284.1:0-10464 GCA_022817745.1 Scelioninae gen. 1 sp. ZL-2020 | reverse complement strand
TTGCATGCCTTGACCTCGCGGGTGCGAAAACTTTTCGCATTATTTTCACTTCTTTTTATATAGCATATAACGCGCTTAAGAAGTCAGAGAAATTGCCCATCTATAATTGTATTCTTGTCAGCGTTAAACTATAGTTATCTCTGACTTCGGGGTGAAAAGAAGGGGCAACTAACTTATTAAGAAAAACACTTGGTGTAAAAAGATGCGCGTGTTCGAATGAAATAACAGATTGGGTTATTCTGTAAATTTAAATGAACTCTTTTTCTATGTATAAATATCTAAATGAGACATAAGAATGTTTGCGAGACGCTGACTGTTGCGCCGATGCTTGACTCATACCACTGACTACGAGACACTCAGTGATTAATGGGCAGGAAGATGACGAAAACTACAAACAGTTTAGGTAATTGCGTTTAACTGCTTGGTATTTCGGCAGAGTTTTTCGTGATTTAATTAGAAGATAGAGGATGCATTGAAGATGAATCTGTCGATTAAAGTCAGAAGAAAACCAAAAAAAAATTATGTTCCCAGTCGCATAATGATAATATAAAATTTATGTTAATATATGTATAAGTAACTATATATTTCAAACACGTTTAATATTGTATTAAAATATTAAATATGAACATTGTTTTCATGAAATGAGGCAATTTCATTTTACTGCAAAAAAATGGAAAGTAAAGTTTCGCTTTCAATGTCACTAAGCAGAGGTTCTTAAAACCTCACTTTAAATAGAATATTTTTGATGAAAAAAAAATACTTTCGACCTGCAAGAGCATTTTCTGTTTGTCAATAAACACTTTATAAACTCAGTTTCTGTAGACTATTTCCTACGAAAAAATTAAATTCTTTCGATTTAACTCGTTTATAAAATGAGACAAGTCATTTTGTAAGAAAATGAGAATGTCTCACGTTGTCACTATGTCACATGAGAAGTTTGATATACTTCATTTGCATATATTTTTTTATCATCCGGTATCATGGATATATTAAAATACGGTGCAGAATTGTGTCATTTAATTAGGACAATGTCAGTGTCACGGTCGTAAAATATGCGGTCTCATATTATGAATCAAAATTGATAACAACATTTCAGTTTTAATTATGTTCATAATTCTGATAGTCTTTATTTGTGTTTTTTTTTGCAAAAGTAATTTTCTTACCTAAACGATAATACCTGCGTTTGATAATTTAATGAAAGTTAAATATTTATACCGAATTCCAGAATAAAATTAACATTTTTAAAGAATAAAATATAAACTGAATATTTTGTAATCTTTAAATCTGCAATCAAATGCTTTGTATTGTATAAACTCATGAAAAATATGACAGTTTCAGCATGAAGTTAGCGGTCTGAAAGCTTTACTCATCTTGTTGTATATTTTGATTTCATTTTGAAAATTAAATTTATTTTTTTATATACGTATTAATTGGCCGAATCTGAAAAAGTATATCGAATAATAAAATTATTTAATATAGACCATTGTTTGATTATGCGTGCCTTTGTTGTTGATTTATCGCGCGATCAAAGATGATCGCGCGGCACCACGTATATATGTGTGACGCTGCGTCGGTAGTGGTATTCCGTGCCGAATTTTCCTCGCTAATTTTTCGCCACGTGTCACTGGTCCCTAAGTTTCGACACCACACACAACTAATGTTCGTGCGCGAATCGCGAAGACTTTTCGTAATTTAATATTGTGGTGTCAACCGTAGTTTTTTATCGCGTTACCACCTGGACCAGTGGCACATGGTTGCAAACCCGCTCTGTCACAAGGTGTTTGTCTTCGCCAAATTAAATTGTGAGGCATTTGACTACCTTTTCGCCACGTGGTGAGCTTTTTCACCGACACAATTAGTGTAGTTTATTGGTGCAAATAAAAATATATATTGGATATGGTGGAACTTTAGTTCTTTCATCCTGGATCATACTGAGTGCATGGGGAACATCTCATGGGGCTTCTATAGGTCGACGAACACGTGTTAACGCATTCGGAAGAAGGATTCAACGAATCAGCAGAGAACCTTCATAACGAAACAGTTTGGTGACCTCGACGTGATCGAACTCCCATAGATATCCTGTCAAAGTGAGAAAAGTTTTCTCCATATCGCTGTCTCTCTCTCACCAACGCTTCGGCATGGGGCCTACGGCTTAGAGAAGGAGGGAGATAGAAGAGGAAAGAGAACGGTTCCCCCGCTACCTACCGCTCTCCCGCTAGAGGACCATCAAGCTGAGCCTGGCCCTCTCTACATCGCTTCCCCGCACGAGGACCATCAAGCTGAGCCTGGCCCTCTCTACACACCGCTTCCCCGCACGAGGACCACCGAGCCGCTCCGCATCGCCAATGCCGTTCAACCCCGAGCGGTATCTCAGGAAATATTGCTTCCTCGACGTCGCCAGTGAAATTCGAGGTAACGTCCAGGTCATACTTGCCTATGAAGAAGAGTATAATCTCGTCAAAGGAGATAGTCAGCATTTCTATTAAATTTCTAATTTGGTATACTGACTTATCATACGAAACTCCTAAGCATTCTAATTGATCTTCAAAAGCATTTGAATTTCATTCGCACATTATATTTTATTCTTATACTCGTGGTTGATGTCCGAGAGCCCCGCTGTTCCGTCAACCTGTATAAAGATTTCGTTATTTAATTTTAATAACGACTCGTATTGTTTAGGCTCGTTCGTGAGACCGTATACTCCGAGCGTAGCAATACCCCCGCGTTTCGTTGTATTTTTACCATTGTCAATTACAGCTAATGCATGCCGAGTCTGAGTGTCCATGAGCCGATACCTCCACCAGACCATGCTGTTGTACTTTCTTAATTGAGGAGATTTTCCAGTAGACTCCGGGAGTATTACGTTTCGTGAGGACCGATGCTCCGTACGCTCGTGCACTAATTTTGATCTCATTAAACTGCCATATACATTGCTGCGGAGATGGCTTTGAAGGGTAGCTTCTCGGAGTTCGAGAGACTGCATGATCAAATTCAACACTATTTTGAATCCATTGATAACGCGTCCGCGTTTCTCGAGAGCGACGTCGCCATCACTGCTGCCAAAGCCAAAGGGCGTCTTGCGTACATCTCGACTCTCTGGAATAAATGTCGAGATACACATGAACGGTTGCTGTGTGAAACAACGGTGGAGCTTCATGATAAACATCCATATTTACTAAATCGCCAGTTTGCAAATAAGGAATTGGAAATTCTTTCTACCATTGATTTGCTACACGAACATATCGCTGCTGCCGAAGACTCATCCCGCGCTGCTACAGCTGATGATTCCGTCATTCATGTCTCCAGGTCATCCCCAGTAGCTGCATCTCGACATGTTACGCACGTTCCGAAGATTTCTATCCCCACCTTTAGCGGTTCATTCTCAGAGTGGCAAACTTTTAGCGACTATTTTACGTCTCTGATTATCGATGACGAAGCCTTTAGTGATTTGCAGAAACTTCACTATCTAAAGTCAGCGGTAACTGGAGAAGCCGCCAACTTAATAAAGACTATACCAAACATTGCTTCGAACTTCTTAATAGCGTGGAATCGATTGAAAGATCGTTACCATAATTATCGGAAATTAGTATCTACACAGTTGTCGACATTGTTTGCCATTCCAGGTATGACTAATGGCTCCGCTAAAGAGCTGCGCAGATTGATAGACTCCACAAATGAGGTAACTCAGATGTTGTTAAATTTGAATAGACCCGTATCGCAATGGGATGATCTACTTGTCCACTTAACGGTTACACGATTGGACAAGGTGACTCGCCTTGCTTGGGAACTTTCGCTGGGGGATACGATCGAGTACCCCACAACAGGTTCATTACGAGCTTTTCTTAACACTCGCGTTCGTGCTCTTGAATCAGCACAAGAAATTGAATGTTTATCGTCAAGTGATCATACAAAACATAATTCGCATAAATACCATAAAACTCACACTCATACCGCTCAAACAACCACATTCACATCACAACCTACAGTCACACCTACAAATAACAATAGTAGCTTTTCGCATTCTGTTAATACACAATATACACACTCACCGGTTTCATCATACAATAATATCAATACTCGCACATGTCCACTTTGCTCACAGCCACATCTTATTTATGGTTGTACTAAACTCATAAACACACCGCTTGACAAGAGATATGACTTAATTCGAGAGAAGGCGTTATGCATTAATTGTTTGTCGCCAGGTCATGCGAAGAAATCCTGTAAAAGTTCTCGAACTTGTCGAACTTGTCATAAGCGTCACCACTCACTCTTGCACAAGCCCACAGGAGGCACTTCTGAGTCAGTATCTGCAACTCCGAACTCACAGCCAAATAGCTTTGATAAAGATGCTTCGACCACCGGAATGTCGAATGCATCGACGCATTTGACTACTAGTCTCAACGCTCCGCAAGTCATTTTGGCCACGGCTTGGGTTTTGATCTCAGGAGTGCCCTCTAAACGAGCAAAAGTGCGGGTACTAATGGATCAAGGATCTACTCATACTTTAATTACTAGATCTCTGATAGACTTGATTGATTGCAGCCTTTATCCTGCCAATGCCACCGTGAGTGGAATCGGAGATACGGCCGCTGGGAGTGTGAGTCAAGTGGCACCAATCATCATCAGCTCGATCTACGGAGGAGGGCCGACATTCTCAACCGACGCATTAGTTGTTCCAAAATTAACTTCATACACGCCTAAGTTTCGACATCCGGTGGGTAATTGGCCGCATTTACAGGGACTGCGTCTGGCGGATGATGATCCAGCGTCGAACGCACCAATTCAAGCCATTATTGGCGCGGATATTTATGCCTATATTTTGCGAAACGGTATGAAAAAGGGATCTTACGGGCAACCGGTAGCCCAAAACACTGCTTTTGGTTGGATTCTTTCCGGACGGACTGACCCGCCTTCGTTGAGGGATAATGTTCATGTTCATACCTTATTTTCACACAGTGAAGATCATTTAGATTCTTTGCTCACTAAATTTTGGGAAGTAGAAGACCTTCCGCAGTCCGCGGTTATGTCGGAAGATGATTTGAAATGTGAAGACTTCTTCCGCAGTACGGTATCACGTGATGTGACCGGGCGATATATCGTTCGTATCCCATTCAAATCTCTTTCGCCGCTTCCAATCGGAAAATCATTATCTCGTGCCGATCGTCTACTTTGCTCTCAGGAATATCGTTTTGCGAAACGCCCCCGCGATCGAGAGATGTATTTAGAATACATGAGAGATTACGAAAACCGTAACCACATGTCTCTTATGACCGATGCTGAATGTTCTGACCCGCAAACTATCTTTCTTCCGCATCATGCAGTTTTCAAAGAGACCAGCTCCACAACCAAATTGAGAGTTGTCTATAATGCCTCTTCCCCTATGTCGAACGGTAAATCACTGAACGATTTACAACATATAGGACCGAAGCTTCAAGTTGAGCTCCCGCTGCTTGTTACGAGATGGCGCGCATTCAAGTTTGTGTTTTGTGCGGACATTGAAAAAATGTACCGCCAAATTATGGTCCATGAGCAGGACCGGCGTTTTCAATGTATCCGCTGGCGTTATTCACCATCCGATCCCGTTCAAGGTTATCGTCTCAACACAGTGACATTCGGTACCGCAAGTGCTCCCTTTCTCGCTCAAAGAGTCTTGAAGCAACTCGTCGTCGATGAAGGCGAACATTTTCCTTTAGCTGCTCCGGTCGTAAAGGATTTTTTCTATGTGGACGATTGTCTTTTTGGGGCCGATGATCGTATGCTAGCTTTACAAACTCGTAACCAGGTAATCGCCTTGTTACAGAAAGGTCATTTTGATCTCCGGAAGTGGGCGAGCAATGATCCCTCTCTGTTAGACGGAATTTCGGCCGAAAACCATGGGCTCGCAATCGATCGAGTGGTGCAGACTGATGGCGCACTGAAAGTACTGGGCCTCGTCTGGAGCCCTTTATCAGATACTTATCGGCCATCCGTGTCTGGTCCACCCTTGACGGAAATTACTAAAAGGACTGTGTTATCGGCTATCGCTAAATTGTATGACCCCATGGGTTGGCTCAGTCCAATTCTAATCCTGGCCAAGATATTTGTGCAATCTCTATGGAAGTTGAACCTCAACTGGGATCATTTACTTCCAGAACCACATGCTCAACAATGGTCTGAATTTTATTCGCAACTTCCTCTTTTGGAAAGGTTTTCCCTCAACCGATGGACTCGCCAAGGGTCAGATACAACTCTCTGTGAGATACACGGCTTCGCGGACGCTTCGACCAAAGCTTGCGCCGCGGTGGTGTATTTACGCACAGTGTCTCTCTTGGGAGAAGTCCATGTCAGCCTCCTGTTGAGTAAAACCAAGGTGGCACCCCTAAAGGAACTGACGATTCCCCGATTAGAACTGACAGCCGCGGTTCTATTAGCCCGCTCAATTGAAGCACTGAAATCGATGTCCGAGTATGCTAGCCTACCTACTTATTGTTGGTCTGACTCCAGCATTGTTCTTGCCTGGCTGAGGCAACAGGCCTCTACTTGGAAAATCTTTGTGGCCAACAGAGTATCGGAGATACATTCTGTGTTGCCAGATGTGCTGTGGAGACATGTTCCCGGCACTACTAATCCCGCAGATCATGCGTCTCGAGGGTTGTCAGCCCAAGAGTTTCTCGACTGTCCAGAGTGGATACAGGGACCGAAATGGCTTTCCGGCCCGGTTTCGGAATGGCCATGTTCATCTCAAATCCATATGGAAGACTTAGACTTGGAAAGACGTCCGGTCACCTTAACTTGTCATGTATCGCCTTCGCAATTAGACTTCATTACCCGCTTTTCGTCTTGGTCTCGATTACTTCGAGTCACTGCGTTGATGTTACGTTGGCTCTCCCGCGTACGTTCTCAACTTAGCGCACTCCCGACTGTTCCGGAAGATTTGTCAATGCCCTTGTCCGGTTTATCCGCTGAACACATTCATGCGTCCAAGATGTGTCTTGTTAAATTAGTACAACGACTTTTATTTTCATCGGATATTGCATGTTTAGAAGCCGGTCAGCCGCTGCCCCACAATAGTGACATTGCTAGTCTGTGCCCGTTTATAGATGCTTATGGCTTACTGCGTGTCGGTGGACGTCTTGGAAAGTCGTCGCTTTCTGAAGACCAAAAACATCCGCTCATTTTAAAGGCCCATTACGTTACGAAATTAATTGCTAGGCATATTCATGAAAAATGTTTACACGGGGGACTCGCCCTCACTGTTAGTACGTTACGAGCAGAGTTTTGGGTCGTGCGTGCGAAAAAATTGGTGCGTTCGATCCTGTTTCATTGCGTCACATGTGTCCGAATGAGAGCCGAATTGGGACGTCAGTTAATGGGTACTTTACCCCTTGCCCGCATTCATAGTCCGGAACGTGCCTTTGTTCATGCAGGACTTGACTATGCCGGTCCTCTTTCCGTACGTAGTGCTGGTGGTCGTGGAAACAAATCGCATCCAGCTTATTTAGCCTTGTTTGTATGTTTGGCTTCAAAGGCTGTTCATATTGAAGTCGTCAGCAGTTATTCCACGGCAGACTTCTTAGCGGCCTATCATCGCTTCTGCTCAAGACGAGGTTTACCCGCTCACTTATATTCCGACAACGGTACGAATTTTCAGGGCGCCGATCGCGAGCTGAGACAAGCCTTCTCAGCTGCTATTACTAGCGAAGAACTTCGGGCGCGACTGTCAAACGACGCTGTTTCCTGGCATTACATACCTCCTGCCTCGCCACACTTTGGTGGATTGTGGGAGGCCGGAGTCAAGAGCGCCAAAAGTCACTTGAAACGAGTTTTGTGTGGAAAAACGCCAACGTTTGAGGAACTGACCACTTTAACTGCGCGTATAGAAGCTTGTCTCAACTCGCGTCCTTTAGGCCCTCTAACCGATCATGTCGACGATTTAGATGTCCTTACGCCAGCGCATTTCCTTATAGGAACATCGATGAATGCCGTACCGGGGCCGACACTTCTCGATACCTCTGTATCACGCTTGACTCGGTGGCAGACCATTCATCAGGCCGCCGAACAATTCTGGCATCGGTGGTCTCATGATTATGTTCTATCACTGCAGCACCGCTCGAAGTGGAAGATTGCACAGAATTCTGTACGTGTGGGTCAACTAGTTTTATTATCGTCCAGCAATCTTCCACCTGCAAAATGGCACCTCGGAAAGGTGGTTGAGGTTTTTCCCGGAGATGACGGACATGTGCGCGTTGTTACAATAAAAACCGCCACCTCTGAGTATAAACGCAACGTTCATAAACTTGCCCTACTTCCAGTCATTCACTCTGATTTTCCTGGAAACTCCTCAACTTCTCCCAAATCGGATTCTTCATAACGGTAAAATTGTATTTTGCGACCTCTTGTCGCAAGGCCGGCGGTATGTTTGATTATGCGTGCCTTTGTTGTCGATTTATCGCGCGATCAAAGATGATCGCGCGGGACCACGCATATATGTGTGACGCTACGTCGGTAGTGGTATCCGTGCCGAATTTTTCCTCGCTAATTTTTCGCCACGTGTCACTGGTCCCTAAGTTTCGACACCACACACAACTAATGTTCGTGCGCGAATCGCGAAGACTTTTCGTAATTTAATATTGTGGTGCCAACAGTGGTTTTTTTCGCGTTACCACCTGGACCAGTGGCACATGGTTGCAAACCCGCTCTGTCGCAAGGTTTTTGTCTTCGCCAAAGTAAATTGTGAGGCATTTGAATACCTTTTCGCCACGTGGTGAGCTTTTTTCACCGACACAATTTGTGTAGTTTATTGGTGCAAATAAAGTGATATATATTGGATATGGTGGAACTTTAGTCCTTTCATCCTGGATCACACTAAGTGCATGGGGAACATTTCATGGGGTTTCTATAGGTCGACGAACACGTGTTAACTCATTCGGAAGAAGGATTCAACGAATCAGCATAGAACCTTCATAACGAAACAAACGCAAATATTAAGATTTATCTCAATTTTGAAGTAAGTTATTTTTTTTTTAAATATTTTTTTATTTAATAATAGTTTATATAAAATAAATATTTGTTTTTGATAAAAGGGAAAAATAAAATGTATGTATAATCTTGAAAAATGTTCTTCATGAACAAAAAATTACTTTATTTTTATTGTTTTTCAAAAGTTTATTTAAAAAGTCCTTTATTTGGCAAAAGTTATTACTTATAAATAAAAATATTTTTTGTTTTTATAACAAGGCATTATGAGTTGTACGCGTTATGTGAGATGGAGCTGATAGTCACGAAGTGGGGGAACGTGTATCGGCAGAAAGAAGGGGAGTTGTTCCCGAAAGTTCGTCACGAAATCTTGAATTTTATTGTTGCTTATAATAAATGTTTTTCTTGTTCGTTAAAGTACAAGTCGATTTATTTAAAACCTCACAATTTTATCATTCGAGACGGATTCATACTATTTAACATATAAACGGTGAGAAATAAAAGCAACGACATATTTACTAAGCAGAAATTTTCACGTGATCAGGCATGCAATCAAGATCGGGAGTCGAACAAAGTTAATACGTGATGAAGGAACAAGAAAAAGTTTGATAGCAATAGTTGAAATATCTACATACAAACACAGAAAACCAACAAAAAGAAAGATTGGACGACATCAGCAGCCACATCTTTAGTCAAAACGAAGTTTAAGTAGAAGATAAAACAGTCAAGACACGATAACGAGATTACCAAGTATTAACGCAATTATTAATTTATACTTGTGTTTTTCTTAACCTCAAATAAGCTTAAAACAAAGTATTTCAAACATTAGGTTATGTTTAATCATGAAATGATATGTTTCTATTGAATTATTTGTCAAAATATTGATATTTCTCCAAAATTTAAAGGAATTAAGTTCAAGAAGACAGAATTAAAGTGTGAATTTATAATTCTTTATTTTATATCACAATAGTACTAGTTTTATCATGAATAAAATGGCAGCAGAAGAGTACAAAAAGTTGAACAATAAGAGGTCCGTTATTAAACGACAATTAAACAATTTTTTTATGTTCGTACAAGAGTGTGATGAAGACGTCATACAACTGAAAGAAATATATGACTGAATCTCAGATACTTGGCAGAAGTTTGAACAGTTAACTGTCGAATTAGAATGCATATTACAAGAGCTCAATGAAAAAAAGGCATATCAAGAACACATACAATACTCAGATTATTATGAACAAAAATTTTTCAAAGCAATGGCAGAAGCTTGGCGAAAACTTCAAGTAGCTACGAACATGGAAATTAAAACTGAATATACTAGACAAAATTTGGAACAAGAACAAATAAAGGTGAAATTGCCACCATTGACAATACAACTTTTCACGGGTAAAAATGAGCTGTGTTTGAGTTTCAAAGACACTTTTACAAAATCAGTACACGACAAGGATTTACCGGAGATACAGAAATTTCAGATTCTGCAAGGTCTTTTGAAAGATGATATAATGC
>JABFOU010000283.1:0-10465 GCA_022817745.1 Scelioninae gen. 1 sp. ZL-2020 | reverse complement strand
GGTAAAGGGCCAAATAGTGGCACTAACTGGTACACAGATGGGTCAAAGACTGCACAGGGAGTAGGTGCGGGACTATACTGCCCTAGGTTAGGTATATCATAAACCTAACCTAGGGCATAAGATCATATACCTTGGGCGAGTACTTCAAAAAGGATTTCTGCACCGGACTCTATAGCCCCGGCGTAGAACTCTAATCCCCCACGTTGGTTCGAGGACTGGTTAACAGTGCTCAGAGGACGAGCTGAAAGAAGAGAAGTGGAACTACGGATGCCGGATTTGACTCCACTACTGGAAGACGCACTACGGTATAAGGCCCCATGGAAGGCACCTGGACCAGATGCAATACCAACGGCATTATATAAGTTGCTGCCAGCTGCGAAAACTTACCTTTTTTCGCATGCCATGAGGACAATCGCAAGGGAGTACGCCATGAACAAAGCAGACCTACAGGCGAACATCATCCTGATTCATAAAGCCGGGGGTCTACGTAATATTACTAATTACAGACCAATCGCGCTCCTGAACACAGACTATAAAATTATCACAAAAACTATCAACACCGTCGTGAAGACAGCAGTGACTAACATAGTCTCTCAGGAGCAGATGTCCCGGCCCGGGATCTGGGGAACCCTACATGGCCTACTCCTCGACAAGGCAGCAACACAAACATCCAGACTACGGCGACGAGAACATCACTCCGCGTGGTATGATTTCCGGAAGGCCTTCGATACCATCAACCACGGGAAACTCCGCAGCGTAGTGGAAGCGCTACAGATCCCAAGGGTGATGAAAAAAGTCGTTATAGATATGATCAGCAAATGGAACATTTGCCTTACACCACCTCAAGGCACGCCGATTCGAATTCCGATCAGAAGAGGAGTATATCAAGGAGACTCTCTGAGCCCAATGCTGTTCATCCTAGCGACGGCTGGCATCATCCAAAGGATCAAAGAAGACCCGAACATCAACGGCCTTTCCCGTGGAAGACATCAAATAGTGGAATATATGGACGACATAAAATGCCATGCACCCAACCGGAAATCTATCAAGGCGATCACGACAACGCTGGAAGAGAGCGCGAAACAACTTGGCCTAGAGCTCAACCTAGGTAAATGCAGTCATTACTGTACGTGCCTGGAAGAAGACGGAGAACCCGACCTTATCCTGGCCGTCAGGACTGGCTACGAATACCTAGGGTTCATACAACAGAGCGAGACACCCCAGAGAACCTCAACGACATCGAGGAAAAAATCAAGGAAAAGGCCAAAGAGATCCTGTCGTCAAGCCTTACAACAGCTCAGAAAAGGAAATTATATAACAGCACGGTAATTCCAGCAGCAGTGTACGTCACGGGAAACATCTATCCCGACAGCAGCGTCCAGGAAACCCTGAAAAAATGTCGCAAAATGGATGCACAGATTAGGAAGGTTATGGTGGCAGAAAACATCAAAACGAGACCAACTTCCAATCAACGTGCATACCTGCCAAACACCATCGGCGGTCTCGGCTTCAAATCCATCGAAACCGAAACCGAGATTCAGTACGTAAGAAGATACGCGTACCTAACAACGCACCCAAAGCTCACCAACACCTTCGAGCAGTATCAAGCACTGGATAAAGCGGGATGGCGCACACCTATCGGCGACTTCCGTCATGTCGTAAAGTCGCACCAGTTGGAATTACTAGCGAACAAGATCCAGGAAGAAAACCTGAAACGCGGAACCATGGACTGGAGTAAATCTATGCACTATCCGAAATTAGTTCTCGCTGATAAAGAGATCATCTCCTTCCCGGCGGCTCAATACTTCCGTACTGACTCGCCAAAATTGTCGCTTATCAACGCGGCAGCAGAAGAGCAGCTCCACCACCTTCGTGCTGTACCAGGGAGAACCGATCGGAAGTGTAGGATATGTTGCCAGGCTGATGAAACGGCCTATCACGTCGTCTCGGCGTGCCAGGCCACATCCTATAACACCCGCCACGATCAAGTGATGTACTGGCTACTCCGAACCATTTTGTCGGCGCTGAAGGCCCCACCGGAGGTGCAGAGGAAATTACAGTTTTGAAGGGCAGCCCTAAACACCGAGTTTCGGATCACGGATGGCACAGCGAAGATCAGGGCAGGCCAGAGTATCCTCACGGAGCTCCCATTGCACCATAATAAACCTGATATTATGGTGCAACTCATGACCCAGGAGACAAGAATAATATTATTCGAAGTCTCCATACCTCACTTGCAGAACATCTGCCCACAAGAGTGTATAAAAAGGGTCAAATACACTAAGAACTCCGTAGAGGATATCTCACACACGAACATCAACACCGTGGGCCGTGATCTGATCTTGGTGGATATCCTAACCCACCAACACCGAAGCAAGGTTGACCTAGGGCTGCTCATCATGGGGTGTTATGGCGAAGTCCTTAACACAACAGAACACCAAAGTTTCCAGAGACTGTTTAAGGAAATCGGTGGCACTAACCACGCTATGAAGTCCCTGCTTGAAAAAGCGGCATACAGCGTGGTGACTGAAACATCAAAAGTCATTATGAGGCACCTGAAGCAGAACACCAGCTAAATCTCCTAGGAATGAAAAGACACAGGCACAAACCAATTACACTGTACATTATACAAATTAACAACAATTGTATTTTAATGTTATGACAAGTATTGTAAATATTGACGACATAGAGAGTACGAATGTAATTATTATTTCATGTAATGTACACAAAAGTAAATCAAGATATAAAACTAAACTACTCCACCGCGGCAGCTTGTGTACTTATTATGAAAAGGTCTTTCTTACGTGAAATTTAATTGCATTATAAGTATCCGTATTACATGATGAAGAGTAAAATTATTTTTTTATTCGGTTTAAATTTGTTCAAAATCGAATATTATTTAAATTATGAAGGGTGCATTTTTCTAATTTATTTAAATTAATCTTTTATTAGTCATAAATTTTCGGTTAATTAATTTTAAGTTTTATTAAAATGGGGCTACTAGTTTTACGAATATAATATAAAGAATTTCTTTCTTGCCAATTAAATTATTAGAACCATATAGTCTACTTAAAATAATAATTTTCGTAGTGTAATAAACATGTTTATTCTTCATTTAAAAACGTACACTCGCGCCTTGATATAATAGTATTTTTTGTCTTTCTCTGCCTCGAAATAGTACAATATGTGCGGCATATATCATTTCCTTGTTGTACTATATCAAGGCAAAGAAAGACAAAAGATACTATTATATAGTGGCTCGAGTGTAATACCAAATAAATATTTTCTTCTTAGGCTATTAGTTTTAATATAAAAACTTTTTAATTTACAGGATCTGAATCTAATAATGACTAATTGATGAATATATGTGGCATTGTTAATCACCATGGACCAACTATGACAAGAAATTCCAGTGACTTCTTAGTTTACTATACTGCAATATGCAAAAGAGGCAATACTTGGTATGAATATGATGACATAAACATCACATAAATACCAAGAAAGGAATAATTACCGTGTCCCATAATACCAGCACTATTAGTTTATGCTGCCATTGACCTTTTTGAAGTTTTGGGGCATCCTCGTTTTATTTCTTTATGTATTTAATAAACATGAAATACATTTTACTTTTTGTTAAATTATATATTTTTATTATTTTAAAATTACAAAACCATGATATAAATAACATAATAACTTATAAAACATACATATAATGTTTATCATTAAAAAAACATTCCTTATGCACTATATATTATTAAAATCATTGATTTTAATAATATATATTGATATATTATTATTTTATATATAAATCATTGATTTTAATAATATTCATTGAAATTAATTTTCCGAAAAACGTCTGATTCAACTCAACATGTATAATCGTTCTTGATTATTCTATAATACATCTATACTCGCTTTTAATTAGTTTTAATTTTGAAAAAGAGCATTTTCAAAATAATTAATTATCATCAGAGTTAAAAAATGCAAAGAGCAATTTCAACGTTCGAAAAAAGATCAAAAATTATCTCGAATGTAACTTTCGTAGAGTTCAGAATGAGTGAATTTTGTTTTGAAGTTTCGATGGAAGTTTCTATTTAATATAAATTTTGGAATTGTTTTAGTTTGAAATAAAAATCCTCCACGTCATCATAATAAAAATGAAACAAAACTAATAAATCTAAAATTATTTCCGGTAGTTTTTTTTCGTAATTTCAAAATCAGCCAAAAAAGAAATTTATTTTAAAACACTAATTACATTTTGTTTTTTGTGTTAAGTTTAAAACTTTTCAAAATATTGAATACTTTCCAAAGTATTTTAAAACCTTTTTAATTATTATGACATCCCTTAAAAAGTAGAAAAAGTTGTATTGACGTAGAAGTTGAGATGGGGCAGAGAGCAAGTGCACGCTCTGTCACTGTTCAATTCTTCTCTGTTTTACAATTTTTTAAAATTGATTCTAAAAAGTGTTGAAAAGTTTCAAATTGCAGATCATCTGAATACAATTTAATGACAAATTGCTCATCCCACATTGGTTTGTTCAGTCGTGACTGCGGACGAAAGTTGCCTGAGCTCGACTGGAGAACATGGTTCGGGCCTGTGTTTTGCCAACTTTTAAAATTCCTTCTTACTTACTATAATACAAATGGTATAACTGTTTCTCTCTTGCGTGTGGATATTTCCACACAAGTTGGGAACGTTGGTTGCGATGCTTATATCTGAACGTAGCACGGTTGAAATTCTAACGCGGAACAGTTCAGATAAGTGTCGCAACACTTGCGACGCAATTCAAGAATACGACCCGTGCTTGTTATGCTCCAATACATGACAGCATCAGAGTTGCCAACTAGGTGGAAATATCCACACCGTGTGGAAAATGCGACTTATGAGAATTTCATTAGTGGGAAAGGGATACAATGAGTAAAATTCCACACGGAGTTGGAAACGCTGGACAGCATTTATAAGATTTAAACACATGTTTGAATAATTTAATGGTGTACATAACCTGTACTGTATAAAATATAACAAACAGTTGTTATAAAATTGAAATCTCATCTATAACATTTAGGTAAATGATTTTAATATTTTTTCAAGAATATAAAACATTTATAAAAATCCTAAACTTAACCTATAATTTCTAAGACTAATAACATTTTATAAAATAAGCAAATTAAATTTATAATGATCAAACTGTAATTATTGAATTTGAACTTCAGTGATCAATTTCAATAATTATTTTGATTTTTTAAATTAAAAATTTTATATATATAAATATATCATAATATAAGATTAAAAAAAATTTTAATTAAAAAAAAATTATATTTATTTCAGCAATCGTAATTTAATAATTTTATTAAGTTAAAATGACTTTGAGTAAAAGTGAAGAAACTCGCTTGAAAGCGGTTCATAATCAAAAAAAGGAATTTGAAAGGCAACAACAAATCTTAAGAGATGCTCTGAAAGATGTGGTAAGTATATATTTTTTATGTCTAAAAAGGCAATAAATTGTTATAGCTTAACATTAATAAAAGAGTTTATGAATTTATAGCTTTAAAATAAGTGTTTTTTATCTGCAGCTTCTATGAAAACTGTCAAAATAACTTGTGAATTTAATTGTTGTTCAGTGACTTTAAAAACTATAATACAGACATTTAATGTGTAAAGTAAAAATTATGGAAAATATTTCGTAATTCTCAAAAATCACTAAATATGCCCTATTTTCCTGTTAAAATACATTTAAATTTTAACTATTCACTGAAGGAAAACAACATTTTTTTTACGCTCAAACATTTTGTGCAATTGGTATATGTTTTATGTATTCATTAGAACATATATATTAAATATAAATAAATTATGTTTAATAATATATGCATGTGAATATATGTGGAAAAATTGTTTACTTAAAACTAAACAAACCACAAATTTTAAGATGAATGGAGACAATAAAAAGTACTACGAAGTAGTTAAACTATCTAATGCTAAAGTTAATGTATGCGAGTCTCAAAAAAAATGTAATACTTTAACGTTTAAATAATTTTGCATGTATTCTTATGAAAATATGAAATATATCGTACATTTATCATGAAAAATAATACTTGAAATGATGAAAAAAGATTGATTGTTTGGAAATAGAATTATAAAAGTTTTATATATAAGAAACATTAATCGTTGACGCGCTTTAGAGCACGAAATATTGCAAAATGTCATTATAATGCGACATTTGTGATTGATGTGTCTTTCTCCAATGTTTCATTTATGGAAGACAAAGTAAAGAACAACATTATCACTGCGAATTTATGTATTCCATATTATAAAATATTTTATTAGTTGAATGTAAAGAACTTTTTATATATAAATAATAAACTACTGTTCACAGAATTTTATATTAATTTTTTTATTGAAAAAACAATTCCCATATTAATTACTGCAATATTTACTAATTTAATAATTATTAACTTCTAAGTGTGATTGTACGAATAATTTATCCTTAAACTACCGTTTTAGTTAATAATACTACATATCTTAATATTTAACATATTGATTTGTGTTATTTTAGGATAAAAAGCCTACAAACAAAATTATTTTTGATTTTGATGGCGAACCAGAACCTAAGAAAAAAAAGAAGGATAAGAGTTCCCAACCTGTATTATTTGATGACGATGACGATGATATTGAACTAACTGGACATGAATTTGATGTTAAACCACATGTTAATAGCGAAGTAAGTTATTTTAGGTAAACTTCTATCAATATAACTGAACGTTTTTCTAAAAAGTTTGATATTGTGAAAAATTTTCAATTATATAAAACTAAATTGTTTTACAGCTACTAAAATTACAATCAAAATATGGAAATGATGATCGTTTCGTACTTGACAAACGATTCGCAGATAACGACAAAAAAACTGAAATAGATACTGACAAAAATGATAAAGTAGATGAAGAAGAAGTTGACGAAAAAGCCTTTAATTTTAAAATTTTAGAAAGTGTTTTAGGAAAACCAGTTACAAGTAAAGTCGCCGTTCATGACAAAGAAAAAACTGGGTAAATCAATTTAATAATTCATTTATAAAATGAAGTTAAGATTAGCTTATAATATTTTTGAACGTGTTGAAATTTATAAGTGTTGTATTATTTAAAAAGTGTGTCATTCAACTGAATAATTTTGTTTAATAGTGAACGAAGATTTAAACCAATGGTAAGATACGATCCCGAAGATAAAACCCACGAAAAGTATGAAACGAAACCTGAAAAACCTGAAACTAAGAAAACAAAAGAGAAGAAAAATAAGCGTCTTCCAGTAACCGAGGAAGAAAGCAAACCTCCTCCAGTTTCTACTGAAATCTTTTATTCTGTATCGGAAAATTTGAGTAAAAGTTTAAAAAAAGAACCAGGAAAAGGATTTAGTTTACTAAAAATGTTTGGCAGAGATGTTGAGGAAGAAGAAGGTAAAACACATTTTATATCTACAGATAAATATGTATTTTAATATAATATAAATATATATATATATATTAAATTTCAAAACTAAAGATTAACTTTCGTATTTTTTAGTTACAGAAAATAAACCAGATAACGCTGAAAGCATCCCAATAGAACTTAATAAAAAATATCAATTTGATACCAAAAATCCGTTCAAATATGATTCTTCTGATGACGAAAATGAGGATAAATTCGATGAATATATGACCAAAAATGAAAAACCTATTAGTTTCCCCAACGAAGACTGTTTTTTCCTTGAAAAAGATGACCTTCGATTATTAGTTTGTAAGTTAGAAAAAATATTAATAGAATACATATGAATTTCATGTTTAGCATACACAAACATTAATTATTAACCAATATTGAAAAATTTTTAGTGTCAAAAGAGGAATTTTTGAGTCCACAAAACGAAGAGGATGTTAATTTCACTGCTCGCAGGCGTGAACTGAAAAGAATTGTAACTAAAAAGATAAAAAATATTCAACGGGATACTATAAAATGGAAAGCGAATAAAAACTGGAAAAGTCACGAAAAGCGTATGAAAAAAGGAAAGTAAAAATGTTTAATGTAAAATGTTTATTTTGTAATAAAATATTTTGTACATAAATTAAGACGTCTTTTTTATTTCACAACTAAAGTTGTTTACATTATCATTTTGATCGATTGAAGTCAAGTTTGAAATTGATTTCGTTTCTCAATAAAAGAAAAAAATGCAATTGAAATAAGATAAATTTGATATAATTTGAATTTTTTCTTTGCGAATTAGTGCATGAGCGGCAGTTTCTGACGTCTCTTCGAAGTACTTGGTTTTGACGAACTCGATGACGATGAAATGCTTGCTATTAACTAAAATTTTGAATAATAAAAATTAAAATTTGATCAAAAAGTGGAGATAAAATGACTTAGTTATTAATTTATGAATTTGATGCAAATCCACAAAATAAAAGGAAATTTACACTATCAGCCATTAATACCAATATACTGAATAATTCCTTCTTTTTTGGAAAGAAAATTATAATAAACATTATAAATCTAGGGAAATTCATTTATTAATAAAAACATTTACAAGTTTTGATATATGACATAACGTAGTTTAAGTAACGCTTACACTCTACTTTCATAATAATTTCATTTTTGTAACACGTGCTCGGAAAGTGCTGCTTTTTATTCCTGTGCAGCCGCAGGAAAGTTGCCCTAGGACAAAAATGGAGGACATAAAAGAAAATAATTGACCAGTCGTTATATTTTTGTCCAAGGATGGCGCGCAAGTTCTGTTTTCCGTCCTTACCGACGCCATAACCGACCTAACTTAGTAGACTGCGGCCACACAGAAATAAAAAGCAGCACGTTCTTCGCACTTGTTACAAAAAGTATCGAACGTTGACGATTTTTGACGAGGACGAAGTTTGCAGAACGAGGCTTCGCCTCGTTCGAGTTCCGTCCTAGTTACGTAATATACTATTACGTTCTGTCAAAATAGCAGCAATCATAATACAGATTCTGTTTTTACATAACAAAATTACATTTAGATTTCAAAGAAATAAGAGAATTTTCCACTATGCTTCATAGATTGAATTACAAATTTGTGTTCTTATTTAGAAGAAATAAGAAAACAAAATTTATTTTATAAATTATATACTTAATAAAAGGTCATTATTGTATATTGTTAAAGATAACGTAGTTTTAATACCGAATATCTTCATTCTAATTGACGATTTTTTTGTAAACCGCACCCTTATACCAGAATCAATTAACAAACAAGAAAATCCATTGTTATATTATCGGAATTTCTTAGCAAAATTACTAATATATCTCAACAATATCATTGACATATTCTCTTAATTCTGATGTGGTATAATGACATCTAAAACTAGAGTATTATGTTTAATTTATTTTAAAAATTCAGTTGCTCATCTGGAATTGCATACTGCATTACCTATGTGAACAGTAAAGTATTTGACCCGCTACGTCATTATTTCACATATCAAGAATTAATTCGAATTTTGAAGTTTAAATTGAATTCGTATCCATATTATAGTTGAAATAAAAATAATTGATGTTAGAGAAATTAGTTTCAGTTGTTTTGCGAACGTAGTTTTGGAATAATCATGTTACATCCAAATTTTAATTAATTATTGTTTCAAATTAGTTTATTTACTGCAGTAACAGAATTATGTGATATTATTATGCTTTGAAAAATTAATATTTTCTAATTATGATAAACACAAGTGTATTTGCAATTAGATTGTCAAAAAACGTTTCGTAAGAACGGATGATTTAAAATTTTTTTTTCAGGTTTTGGCTTTTCGTTCAATAACTACCCCAGAACTCATTAGTAAGGTTTTTTGAAATAGTATTGCTTTACCTTAAACGCCTTGATTTTTCATAACTAGATGTTGTATATATTTTTCAGCAGTATCGCTTCTTGTCTTATGAGAAAGATTCGTGTAATTAATTTGCTAACATATATAAACCTGACGATTCTAATCTGTCGCTAATTCGATCTGATGAGATATGTGTACTTTTATAAACTAAATAGAATTTAATTTGGCGATTATTATTTCACTGCTAAGGACAAAGCAAGGCATCTAAGTAACTATTGAAAAAGCTTTACAGGGATAGTTACTGAGCGAAATGACAAAATCTGGCAATTCTTCTCAAATCAAACGTTGTCAGAGATAACACAGTTGTTTTTAGTAACAATTGATTTGTAAATTGTGATCGCCGTGCAAAAATAATTAATTCTGATGTAACATCATTTTTTCATATTGACGATTATGAAACGATCGTAATTAAATGAACACATTATTTAAGTGATAAATTCACAAAAATTTACCATTTCGATAATATCTTTTACCATTTAAGCAGTAAGTTTTATCATTTACTTTTCACAATATGTTAAGAAAAACGACCGGGAGCACGCAGTAACAACTTTAAAAAATATCAAATTGGAAACTTGTAAATTATTCATGAGTTAAAATACATC
>JABFOU010000282.1:0-10511 GCA_022817745.1 Scelioninae gen. 1 sp. ZL-2020 | reverse complement strand
CCAAAATTGATAATTACCTTTTCACATGATAAATCAATATTTCAGAATATATTTATAATTAAGGGGTAATTGTAAATCTTTTTATTATTATCCTTGACCTTTAGTTGTATCCCTTCAGGACATAACATAGGTCATAATTTTTGGCGCAGTCGGATTGAGACCTGTAGCAAACCTTTACTGCAAAATTTGCTACAAAATATTCTGTATATTGATCAATCATGTCAAATAATGAGTAATGTTTTTAAAAATAAAGTTATTACAAGACGACAAATTAGAAATCAAAATCTAGATCCTAGTGAAGTCTTGGTAGGTCCTGATTCGATTCCTTGTCGGGGTAGAACTTTAAATCGTTCACCTGCTAGACAGGACAATTATACAAAAAACTCAGTTCAACCCCCTATACCACATAAATCTCAAATTCAGGAGAAAATACAAAATATAATTCCAGTTCCAGAGAATTTCTATAATTTTGAAATGGCAAATCAAAACGTAAAAATATCTGAAGTTATTTCCCTTATTCCAATTTTTTCTGGAGATATTGATGGCGCATCATTCGAAGAATTCTCTGCTTCTTGTAATGATGTGAAATCATTATTACCAGCGATTAAAGAAAATATCTTAGTGAAATATTTACTATCGCGACTTCAAGGAAATGCGAGAAGAATATATAGAGAAAATAATAATCAAACTATAAATGAAGTCCTTAGTAATTTACGAGAAGGATTGCAGCCTTTAGAAAGTATTTCCACATTATATGGTAGATTATCATTAATGCATCAATATCCTTCAGAAAATGTTCAGGATTATTATTATAGAATTTATGATCAAGGTAGAGCAATCTTAGAATCGAAATACGGTAGAAATGACGCAGAAATCACTGCTGTTCAAAGAGCAGAAATAGATAGTGAAATCAAGAAACGATTTAGAATGGGCTTGCATAAAGAAATTTCGGCGCAAGTAAGCTGTACTATTAACACTTTTAAAGATACAGCTAAAAGAGCTATAGAAGTAGAAAGAGAGATAAAAGAACAGAATCACTTATTCGGGCTTCAGAAAATTGATATATCTTTATGCCAATTATGCGAAAAGAAAGGGCATAAAATGAAGGAATGTCCTGAATGGAAAAAATTAGAAAATAACAAATAATTTCATTTTGAAACAAGACGGTTTGTTGGGTTCTGATTTCTTTTTACAAAATAAAGCTAAAATAGATTATGAAAAAAAAGTTTTAATATTGGAGAACCAAAATTTTCCTATTCGAATTAATAAAAAAAATACAAATTCAAGCCAGAGAAAGAAAAATAGTATGTGTACAACTTGAAAAAACAAATTTAAAACTCGGATACATTCCTAGATTAGATATTAAAAAGAACTTATTTTTGGGAGAAGCAATTGTTTATAATTATAGTGGATACACTTATCTCCCATTATATAATTTGAGTGATAACGCAATTGAAATTAATTTACCCAAAATTAAACTATTGGAGTTAGAACCTATCATAGAAGATAAGAAAATAATGAATATAAAAAATAATGACATTGATAGCTCTTGCATTGATAAAAGCCGTGTTAATAAAATATTAAAATTAATTAATTTAAATCATTTGAACAACGAGGAAAAGAAAGAAGCAATTAAATTAATACAATTGAGTAATGATATATTTCATTTACCAGAAGATAAATTATCATGCACAAGTGAAATTGAACATGAGATTAACACAACTGATGATCGACCTATTCACGTGCGTCAATATAGATTTCCTCCAGTATTAAAGGACGAATTGCAAAGACAAGTACAAGATTTATATGATACAAATATAATTTCAGATTCTAAATCTCCTTATAACACTCCGATCTGGATTGTTCCGAAGAAACCAGGTCCTGACGGGAAGAAGAAATGGAGATTAGTCCTTGACTTCAGGAAACTTAATGAAAAAACGATTGGAGATTCTTATCAAATTCCAAATATACGAGAAATATTTGACAAATTGGGTGGTGCGACATATTTTAGTATTTTTGATTTAGCTTCAGGATTTCATCAGATAAAATTGAAACCTGGAGATTTCAATCAAACTTTAAAGGAAAAATTATGTCAAGCCCCAATATTACAATACCCTGATTTTGAAAAACCATTTGTTCTAACCACTGATGCCTCGGGAATAGCGATAGCAGGGATTCTTAGTCAAGGTCCTATTGGAAAAGATAAACCAATAACTTTTACATCAAGATCATTAACTGCTACTGAGAGGAAGTATAGTACATATGAAAAGGAAGCTCTAGCAATTTTACATTGCGTTCATCAATTTCGACCTTATCTGTATGGCAGAAAATTTACTATAGTCACAGATCATAAACCTTTATGTTGGATGCGAACTTCGAAAGATCCAACTTCAAGGTTAACAAAGTGGAGGTTGAAATTGGAAGAGTATGAGTTTGATGTACAATACAAAGCTGGCAAAAAGAAAGTAAATGACGATGCTCTTTCGCGAAATCCTGTAGATAGAGATGAAATTGACACTGAATCGAGTCCTGAAAATGTACACGTAGTAAGACGTTCAAGACGTAAAATTAAACTGACACCAAAAGGTGAACAATATAGAGAAACATTAGAGAAGAAAGAATTCAAAAAGCAATCAAAATTAAAAAATTCTAGTTTTGATAACATTGCTAGTTCAAATGAAAATTCTAGTTCAAACAAAATTTCTAGTTCTGATAAAAATTCTAGTTCTGACGAAAATTCTAGTTCAAATAAAATTTCTAGTTCTGACAAAAATTCTAGTTCTGATAAAAATTCTAGTTCAAATAAAAATTCTAGTGCTGACAAAATTTCTAGTTCAAATAAAAATTCTAGTTCAAATAAAAATTCTAGTTCTGATAAAAATTCTAGTTCAAATAAAAATTCTAGTTCTGACAAAAATTCTAGTTCAAATATAACGTCTAGTTCTGACAAAATTTCTAGTTCAAATGAAAATTCTAGTTCTGATACAAGAGAAATTTCTAGTTCTTTTGAAAATCTTGATATACTTATCGAAGAAGATTCTAGTTTGGAATATAGAGAAAGAAATAAAAATGAAATACAAAATTTGAATAACGATGCTTTTGATTCACATTCTAATAATACTCAATCAGCATACTCATATGATTTGCAGGGATTGATTACAGAAAATCAATTAGACAGAACGAAAAATGAGAAAGAGATAAATCAAGAAGAAATTATATCTGAAAATGTATTGGATAAAAACGAAAATACTGATTTAATAATTAATCTTTATACAAATTTAGATGAAACGAGAGATCCCCTCTATTTGATGAAGGATAATATTTTATATTTCTTAGATATTAAAGGAAATCCTATAGAGGAACAGGGAATAAAATGAACAGGAAAAAAGGAAAAAATTGTTTCAGTAATATGAATTTAGGTGAAGTAAAAATATTTAAAGTAAATAATAAATATCACATTGGAATGTGTATTCAAGACGAAAATAATGAAATTGAAACTTTATCTAAAAAATTATTTAGAAAAATTACAAAGAGTTTGATAAATCTAATAAAGGAACATAGCATTTTAAGTATTTCAATACCTAAAATTAAAAATAAAATTGCATGGAAGTTAATATTAAATGAGTTTAAATATTGTTTTAAAAATCTAAATTGTAAAATCACTATTTGTAATAATATAGTAATTATTCCAGAATTAAATAAACGATATGACATAATGAAAGAATATCATGAAAGTGTTATAGGTGGACATAAAGGAATTATTAAAACATACAATAGAATTAGACAAGATTATTACTGGGAGTTTATGAAAGACGAAATTGAAAATTATATACAACAATGTTTACCATGTAAATTAAAAAAATTAGATAGAAACAGAACACGTCAACCTATGACTATAACAGACACTCCTGGAAATGCATTCGATAAAATTGCATTAGATATTGTAGGTCCTTTTCCAGTCACTTTAAACGGAAATAAATACATCTTAACTATGCAAGATTTGCTAACTAAATATTGTGTAGCCGTTGCTACCCCTGATGCTACTGCTTCAACCATAGCCGAATCTTTTATAAATTATTTCATCGCAATTTATGGCGCACCAAAAGCTACATTGACAGATCAAGGTAGAAATTTCATAAGCAAATTAATGAAACAGATAGCTAAAAAATTAAATATTAAACAATATCAAACAACTGCTTTCCACCCTCAATCAAATGGCAGTCTTGAAAGATCTCATCATGTTCTGGTAGAATTTTTAAAACAATACGTCAAAAAAGATCAATTAGATTGGGATAAGTGGTTAACATTGGGTATGTTCAGTTATAACACTAGTGTTCATCAAGGAACAAATAAAACTCCGTATGAACTTGTTTTTGGAAAGTTAGCTGTAATTCCGTCAAGCATAAGCTTAAATGATAATGAAAAATTAAATACTTATGACGATTATTTGATAGGTTTGATGAATAGATTAAACAAACTACAAAAACACGCTAGAGAAAATTTAATTCGAGCAAAAGAAAAATCAAAGAAATATTATGATATAAAAACAAATTCACAGGAATTCCAACCTGGAGATTCTGTATTTCTGAAAGTTGGACTGAAACAAGGAAAATTCGGAGATCATTATAATGGTCCATACGAAATTATAGACGTCCTGGACAATAAAAGAATCATAATATCAATTAAAAATCAAAATAAAACTGTTTCAGCTGATAGATTGCGACATTCTTATATCACTTACAATTCAGAATAAATAAACAGTAGGAATAATAAATTATTATTTGTTACAGAAAATGATATTCATTATCATCCTCAACCTTTTTACTTTGGCTTCTGGGCTCGTGGGATATGACTGTGTCAGCGGGAGTAGCAATGTAACAGTAATATCTTTAAAAGATGTTGGGAATTGTGAACTCCCAGAATTTAAGACTGAATCTGAAAAGGTGCATATACAACTTTTACAATTAGTAAATATTAAAACAGTCCACGTACAGCAATGTTCTATCGAAATTAAAAGACAAGTTTATTATTGTGGAATGCATTCTCATATATCACCTATGCCACAAGGATTTGCTGAATATATGATGGAATTAGACAAGAATCAATGTGAAAAAATAATAGAAACAGGTCGAGTCATGATAGGTAAAAATATTATAGATAATTTAAAATCAAATAGCTCCATAGTTAAAAGTATAACATTAGCTGGAACAATAAAATCAGATGGAAGATGTGGGGGTGTACCATATTCAGATAGAATTCAAAGTTATGATAATTATGTAGTTGTGCAAGGCATAGTGAAAATTACGCTTAGAGATTATGAAGCATCCGTGAATTTAGACAGTAATCGAATATATTTGCAAGATGGTTTGGTATATGAGTTTAATAAAGGAGAATGTTCTGATTTCGCAGGTGGTCAGATATATTGGACCAGATTATTGGAACACGAATGTGATTTCAATAAATATGGTGTATTATATCAGGGACCTTCTGAAAAAACTAAATTAATAACAAAATCAACATCTGAATTAGTTTTTACAGTAGAAACGCATGATACGTCATTTTCTGTGAAAACAGAGAAAGTTCATATGCAGTGTGGGCATAAATTAATCCAAACCGAACATCCAAAGCTTTTTATTCTTGAAGGGAGTAGGGTGGATTCAAATTCCGCTATGAAAATGATAGATTATAGAGGATTAGATATGTTTACTTACGTGAATTCAAAATTCGTTTACGTAGAAAGGCACATTAGAACACAGATAAATGACTTATATAGGGAAATGGTACTGCAAAGATGTTTATTAGAACAAAAAGTCTTGAGAAACTCACTGAGTATAGCCACATCACAACCTGATCAATTTGCGTATGATTTCATGAAAGGACCTGGGTACATGGCCAATTTGGCAGGAGAAACAGTTTATATAATAAAATGTATTCCAATTATAGTAAAATTGCGGAAAACAAATGAATGTTACCAGGAATTATCGGTATACAGGAATAATGAAACATATTTTTTAACTCCTAGGACAAGGATATTAACGAAAAATGGTTTTCAAATAAATTGTAACCCAATTTTACCACCCATGTACGAAATAAATGGTGTATGGTATAAGTTTCTTCCAAATGCCGTAGAAACCAAAAACCCCCATCAAATGCAACCGGCTAATCAACCTATATGGGAATATAAATCTATAGGGAATTTAGTAACTAGTGGGATTTATAGCCAAAGCGATTTAGATCAGTTGAGAGAAGATGTTATGTTTCCTTCTAATAGACATGCCATTCTGAATATAGTAGCTCGTAAACTGAGTGGGAAAGAAACTAGATCTGACCTAATATCTTTTCAACACTTATTAGATACTGATGCTATCGAAAATATGATTGATGATAAATGGCATAATTTCCTTAAAGGTTATGAAAAGTATGGTATATACAGCGCAGGAATAATTATGACAATAATTATTTTTCAAATCATAAAATTCATAATTAATACTGTATTAAATATGATGTCATTACATGCAAATTTTGGATGTTCAGCTAGAATGTTATCAGGTTGTTGCAGTGGAATTGTAAATTGGAACCTACATAGAAAACATAAGTCTAAATATGAACAATGGGATTTGGAGAATCAGATGATGATAACTGAAAAAAAATTATGACTATTGATAACGTACAATCTGATAATCGGAATCAGAAACATGAAAAAGAAAATAATTATATCTAATTCTGAAAAACACATTCAATTTGTTCCTAAGTCAACCAATATAAAAAGGAAAAAGAGTTATTTGAACTATTAAAATGATTTTTCTTTTGAAAGAAATGTAAATCAAGATTCCGATAAATTGAAAGTAGAATGGATTTCGATGAATGAATTTGTTTTCAATAACTTATGGACATATAATGACATAATTCGAATTTATTTTTATTATTTTAATCTATTCATTTGATAAGATACATTAAATATAAAAGGAGAATTCCTTCATTATTTTGATAGTGCAGTTTTCTTTAATGACATCCAAGTTTCTGTGATTTATTGATTATACAAAATTCTGTGATTTATTGAATACCATTATTTCAAATTTTGAATGTCCTGTTTGTCTTTGTTACACCCTCGAACGTATCTATCAATGTAACAATGGACATATAATTTGTAATAATTGTAAATCTTCATGTGTAAATTGTCCAACTTGTCGGATACCATTGGGAAATATTCGAAATTTAATCATGGAAAATTTAGCAGCTACTTTGAATTTCCCTTGCTCATTCAATATTGATGGATGTAAAGATGAGGCTGTCCCCAAAATATTGATTGAGGATGAAAAAGCTTGTTTGTATCGTCATGTTGATTGTCTGATGAAAAACACAACTTGTGGTTGGAAAGGTATTCCTAAAAATTTTATTAAACATTTGTTAGACTCTCATAATATTGAAGTGGTAAAAAATAACCAAGTTGAGCAAATAATTAATATAAATAAATATAATAATTGGATTAAAATCATTGCACCTAGAGAAACGGATGAAATAATTTTAAATATTTACAAAAAATTGGATAATTCTATAAAATTTGAAATAAAAACCGTAAATAAAGCCTCAAATTCACTTTCATGTATTTTAGAATTGATAGGTCCTGATATGATAGCAAAAGTAAAATTTGATATCACAAATATTTTAACATTTACGGATGAAATTGTTCTTGGAGAAAATCATTTATTAAAAGAAAACCAAATAATGGATGAAAAGGATAGTTTGAAGGATGGAACTATTCTAGATTACTTCGGTAAGTTAACTATAAATAAATTTATTTTCGAAGAAACCAATAGAAATATTTTACCAGAAAGTATTACAGAATTTCGAGGTTTTAATCCATCTCTACCTTCTGAGGATGATGACATAGAAGTTATTGTACTAGATTAATAAATTTAATGAATAAAACGCTAAATAAAATTCAGTTTTAAATAAATATGTTTAAATTCACAAAATACGTACATTTTTTTTTCTCGCTACTTGAAAATCAAAATTAAAAATATTACAATTCGTAAAAACTTTCGGGTTACTATTTTTGATTAAATACTGTTGGGAATAATTTATGTAAAACAGAATTTAATCATTTCAAATAATAACAATGCCTACGAAAATATTTACTTAATTAATGTTGAAATTTATTAATATATAAAAAATAATGTACAAAAATCTTGAAGAAGATGACTAATACAATACAATTATGAAGAAGATGATAAATAAGATGTTGAATTCAGAGATATACGAGATGAATGTGGATAATACATAATTTGAAGAATAATGCAACATTTTAAGGAACTTAAACACGAAGAAGATATTAATGTAAATTGATAAATTTCAAACACAATTAAGTAATTAATATTTAATGTTTTTAATACAAATTAAATTAGAAGTAAGTATTTAGATAAGATAAGTATAGTCATAGATTTTTTATAAATACTGATTCTGTTATAACAAATTAATTAGATATGTTAAAACTCGATAAATACAATAATAATAAATGCTTTAAAAGAGATACTAATTAAATTAGACAAATTAAATAAAATAAATAATAGTATATAATAGAGTATATATAATAGAGTATAATAAAATTATATAAAATAAATATTAAAAATTAATTAAAATCAAAGATATCATTAGTGATAAGAAATTCTGAGGGAAAACATGTAAGTAAAATTAGGTTGATCATTTAAATCCATATTTATTATTACATAAGAAACGTTTTACTCTAGCTTTATCTGATCTATACTGTTCTCAAAGACATTATAAACATTTTTTCTAGCTGGACTTAAACAAATGTTTTAAAAAAAAAGGTGAAAAGGTCTTTAATTGCCGCTACTAAGCTGTTATTCCCTTTTCCCAAAGGTCCACAGAAATATCAATGGTTTTCGATTCACAAAGAAGACGTTTTCTCGAAATTTAAAACTGATATAAGTTTATATTACTTTTTTTTGGTTCAACATATATGTGGATATAATGTAAACCTGTTTAATCTTATTCTTTCTTTCAAACAAATTCACACTATTAAAACGATTAGAAAAAGCGAATTTCTGACGAAATTTCACACATTTAGTGATTCATTTATATATAAAAAATAATAAACAAATTGTATAAATCGAAATGTGAAGTCTAAAATTGAGCATTACATTATAATTTTCTATTCTGACACCTGCTTAGTTGAATATTAGAGAAATTGAAAATGAATATTTGAAATTGACATTTTGATGATGCATCAAACTCGATGCCAGAATAATGCGAAAACATAAAGAATTGATATCCGAAATAAGTTACCACGTAAAATTATGTGATGCGTAATTAAACTTAAACAAACTGTGAAAAATTAATATGATTATTCAATATATAAATCTAAATACAATCTGTATTGAGATTTCTTAAGCATGAGGGTGTTATATAATCCTGTAAAAATATAAAATTTTTACTAATTCTTATATTATTAAATCTTTTCTGGAATAATCATTTGAATTTTTCTAGTTAAATTGAATTTAGAGAATAATACTGAGTTATGCAAACGTGCTATTATTATCAAAGGTAATTAAATTTTTGACACACTTTTTCTTTTTTTGATAAAATAGATGATTTTGATGAAAATATTGAATTATGCAAAAGTCTCATTGTTATCAAAGGAGATTAAATTGTTGATACACTTTCACTTTTGATAAATTAGATGATTTTTTAGAAACATAACTTTGATGATACATTGACGTAAAATTGCGACCTACTAAATTTGTTTAAATACTGAATTATTTAAACAAATTCAGAGTCATTATTTTTTTCATTTCTAGTTCAATCAGAGTCATAATTATTTAATTTCTAGTTCAATCAATTATTGTTATTTACTAAGTCAGTTAGTCAAATATAATTTCTAGTTTACTTCTAGTTCAAAAAGTGTAAGTTCAAGATTAGAATAAGAATATTCGCAGTTTAGGATAATATATGTAAGTTTGATAAAACATTCATACTATATAATAAATACATGTATAAGTTATACAGTTTGATAATATAATTTCTAAACCCTATATAATTATAATTTTTGGTTTAATAAATTGATATTTACAAATTTTATTTTATTACTTAAGGGAGGTATATCTAGAGTCTAGAGCTTTGTATACGCAACCCTAGGATTTCTGGTTATATTTAACATCAAGCTTCGTATATGCGACTTGGTGCCCCTTTAATATATGTTTTCTTATTAAATTTTATTCTGAGTGTTGATGTCTGAACTAAGAACTTCGTATACGCGATTCTTTGATTGAGACACTAACATCAAATCACTAAGCTTTGTATATGCAACTTAGTGTTAATCAGGATAATATCAATATTTATATTATATTTAATTATTCTATGAAAACCAAAATTGATAATTACCTTTTCACATGATAAATCAATATTTCAGAATATATTTATAATTAAGGGGTAATTGTAAATCTTTTTATTATTATCCTTGACCTTTAGTTGTATCCCTTCAGGACATAACA
>JABFOU010000281.1:0-10515 GCA_022817745.1 Scelioninae gen. 1 sp. ZL-2020 | reverse complement strand
GTTTATACTCAATTATTGCAATTGATACATTTAGACGCTCGTAGTTGTAAAGCCACTGATTTATTTGATGCTTTTGAGAAAGAACTCATTAAAAAGGAAATTCCTCTTACCAATATTGTAGGATTGGCTTGTGATAATGCATCTGTTATGGTTGGTGCAAATAAATCTTTTAGCCGGTTTTTAGAAAATAAAAACGATGGATTAATAACATTAGGTTGCGTTTGTCATCAAGCAGCTTTGGCTGCAAATGCTGCGTGTGATGTATTTCCATCAGAATGTGATGAAATGCTCAAGGGCATGGTTACTTACATCAAAAGTAGCCCAAAACGATCAGCCATTTTTGAAGATTTTCAAGAAGGTTTTGATGAGGTGTCCCTAAAATTATTAAAACTGAGCGAAACTCGATGGCTAGTGCGTCAGAAGTGCATTTCTCGGATTTTAATTTATTGGACGTCTTTGACGAATTTCTTTCTGGAACAACATTTTTCGGAGAAGACTGCAGTTTCTGAAAAAATGCATGGTTATTTGTCAGATGGATCTCTGAAATCCTATTTTCACTTTCAAGAATTTGTATTAAATGCAATGAATACATTTAATGCAAAATTCCAAGCTCAAGAGACTTTGATTTATTTGTTGCAGCCATCTTCTTTGGGATTATTGCAGTTCTTCGCAGAAAAATTTCAGAATTCAGAATTCATTTTTTTTCGTAAAAAAAGTCAGAATCTTTATCTGTTGCTGATTTCAAAAATCCATCGAATCATTTATCGTTAAAGGATATATTCCTCGGTGCCAAATGTGTAGAGTTTCGTGAAACTTCAGCAAAGGATACACTAACAGCCGATGAAATTCATTCTGTTCGTCAAACGTGTTTACGTTTTTACATTAATATATGTCACCAAATTGTCATGCGCCGGCCGTTAGTGATCAATTTTTGACTAATTTGACCGTGTTCAGATCAGATATAGCCTTATTCTTTTCAGATCGAGATGTAAGTTTCAAACGAGTTCTTGCAGCCTCGCGAAAACTCGGCGGATTTGATGAAGTTAAATTGCGAACAGAATGGAATTCTTTATATTTTGATATTCCTCGTGAACAACGAAATATGTGGAGTCAGTTATCTTTCGACGAAATGTGGACTAGCATCGGTCAAAATGAATCAACAAATGGAGTTTTTCTGTTTTCAGAACTGCAATAATTGTTGTCTGTTGTTCGATGCCTTCCACATTCGAATGCTGAAGCCGAAAGAGCTTTCGCTATACTCCCAGACGTTAAAACCAAGAAACGAAATAGAGTATTGGTCCGGAATTATTAAATTTCATTGCGTTTTTCGGTATGCTTTGAAAGCTAGAAATGACACTGCTTTAAGTATGTCTATTGACTCTTCGTATTTAGATCTTATGTCTCCCACTAACTTATATTCTACATCGAATCTTAACAATCAAATTAAAATCTTCACTTTGCACGAATCTTATCAGGATTAGGTTTCTCGTTATAGTATTGTTTAGTTTATTCTTCGTGTATATTTTGATTTTCTGCTAGCGTAATTTTAAGTACGTTTTGTTTCTTTTTCTTATTTACCAGCCAGCACTAAACGCATGTTAACAAATAATTGTTTCTAAAACATTATAATTGTTATAATTATTTAAATTATTTTCTCGGAGAATAATTTTAAATTTCAATTATCTGAAATGTTTTAATTACGAGAATTTTTAAGACAGTGTTTATTTAAAAATTAGTAACTTAAGTATATAATTTTTTTACTTCTAAAGACAACAAGACTACGTATCCTTCCCTCTCCTGATGGAAGTTCACTTAGCACGTATAGGCATGTAAAATTTAAATATAATGTAAATTAATTATTGATGCGGTTAGTTGAATAAATTTATTTATACAGTCTACAAGTACTGAGTGTTGCCACCACCTTCACGTGATTTCCATCGAACAATAATAAGCATGTTTTAGACTTTTTCGTCATATGTGCGCGTAAAGTCGTGGTTTACTCCCTGTATTTTCGGGAGTAAAACGCATTTTTACTCCCTAGGGAGTAAAATTGCGTTTTTCTCTCTCAAATGCAGGGAGTATGTGCATGTATATTGTTTCCTTCAGTACTTTTAAATTATATATTAATGTATTTATTTTCATATTTAGTACTAAGTTTCGTTTTCTTTTGAGCTGTAATGAAAATAATAATATAAATCCTTAAATATACTAATTTATAATAGATATTTAATAAAATTGGTTATCTGTAAAAGTATTTTTTGTGACAGAGAAGAAATGATAAACGCAATCCTTCCATTTTTTTTATTTCTTGAGTTATGTATAATTACATTTAGATTTAAAATTTTTAACAATTCCTGTCAAGAAATATTCCTATGAGTAGAAAATGTAAATCAATTTTACTGGAATTCTTCAAAATCTTAAATGTTGCAATGCATGTTTATTATTGACTAAGAGTGGCTTATTTCAATTTAAAAATTTAGATATTATTACACATTATCAGTTTGTAATGATTCTACATTTAAATTTTCTTTCTTTTACAGCTCACACAGAGACAGTATAAACAGTACCATGAATTATAACTATCCCTAGAATATATTAAAATGTAAATAATATCTTACGATATAAATAATCAGTAAAAATTTGTCATTATATATCATTATTTATTAACATATTAAATAAAGAGAAAACTTAAAAATATAATTATTTTTGACATTATTCAATTCCCTAGCTCCATAGTTTCTATAGGCTTGTTCAACTATTAAAATTAGCTATAGATATATTAAATTTAAACATGTTAAAAATTCACGATGAAATAATTCTCTATCACATACAATTTTTTGTTTTTGCTTCAGAACCAATCTTTTAAACAGGTTATTATAATTTGTTACAAATATTTTTTCATATTACAGATTTAATTATTCAAACAATATTCTAAATGTATTAACAGTTAACTATTTTGAACAATACTCAACTAAACCGTACATTGGTTACAAAATAAATTATTATATCAATAAAATAATTGCTAGTTTCGTTCAAAGAAAGTATGAATAAAGATATATTTATTTCCATATATTCATAATTTTATTAAATGTTATTTATACATAATAACATATATAATAAATTTCAAAAAAAATTCTATAAAAAAACTATAATTTGGTAATAAATATTTGTTATTATAAATAATCTTTATTTATTGTTAAAAACATTATTTCAGTACATCCCTATATTTAAATGTTCATTTGTGTATTAATATCAGGATTCATCGGAGTAACGCTAAAGTAAGAAAGCTGAAATGCTGCCGATATTGCAGATTGTTAATTGTTTAGCTGTTTCTGTCATTCCAATGTGCGAAGTATACGCTGCACGAAATCCCACGAGTCAGAGCTCGCGCATGCGCAGTAGCACTTCTGGAATTTCTCCCTCACGCTCGCTAGCAACTTACATACCATACAGTGACTCACTGTATGGTTTAGTTTAAGTTATGATTACATTCTATGACAGTTATCTGCAGATAACTGTCATAGGATCATTTGAGACTTTTATGAATAAATGAATAAATAAAATTATTTCTTTATATATTCACGCATAATAAAATTAAATTTCATATTCTTAATTAAATTTGTTTATTTTAATTCTTTTTATAATTATTAATCTACACAATACAAAGACAATGTGTTCAATATTTATAAAGAATATTGAGAAAAATTGGGAAAAAAATTTATATTTATGTGTGGAATTATTCTTTCGAATATTGCTTTGTTTTGTGTGGACTGTCTTTTGTTTTGAAACGAAATTAAAGATAAAAATTGGTAAACACTGCACTCTTATTTTATGAAATTTTATTTCGGCAAATTATTAAAATAACATAAACATTATAAAATAAATTTGGAAATAATAATGAGCACGCGTTTTTTTTTGTTGAAAAAAAATTATTGTTTATAACTTTAAGAGTTATAATTATTTATTTGAAAGACGCCAGTTCGCGTCGTATATAAAAACGCAAACGTGGTCAATTGTTGGAGATCCAAGGAAAAAGGCCCACTTTCTCACTGCAAAACACTTTTATTGGTTTGTACAAATTTGATTAAAATAGTGTATACAGTTAGATTCAATACAAGCGCTACGAAAGCTTAAGCAGCGTCGCTCTGAACACTCGACACGTGTGCACAAAAATTACTTGCAGTATAATTTAAGCACTTCACGCGAGCATAGACCGATTGACAATTATTTTAAGCGACGTTCAACAACTTGATTCAGTGTACCGGCACGGTTAATCGGTTTTAAGAGTCGCGTGGACCACATAAGCCGAACCTCATTCGGAGTGATATCGCGAAGGTCCGAACCGTGCGATGGAATTTCGTACACTAGCACGTGGCTAGACAAATTTAATTAACGCGTCGCGCGGTAGCAAGATGCAACGCAAGTCGCCTGAGGAGACGGCAACGTAGCATTCAGGCGCGAAAAATTATGATAAAGGAGAAACTAAAGAATGTTAACGAAATCGCAAACAATATATGTACTGAGTGAGTTGATATTTGGCTGGTTATTTTTCACACTTTTAATATATATATTAAATATCGCTTTTGCCACAGGTGATCGTAAAACGCCATGGGAGTTTTAGAAAATGGCATTTAATGATCACTTAGTAAAAACTCGTACGATTACAAACCTTGGCTTCGCCTCGGTTTGTAAACTTCGCACTCGGGACAGGGTTTTCCATTTCATCTCCCATGGTACATAATATACTATTGTGTAGTATGTGTTTGTTTTTTGTATTACTCTAATAAAAATATAAAAAGATTTTAATTGAGAAAATGAGTATCCTTCAATTTGCCAGATTTACTATTTTCATTTAAATATTATAGTATCCTAGTGTAATAGTAAACTGAGCTTCTTTATAGCGTGTTGAAGTATAATATTTTTACAATTGTATTAGTACGTACTATTTTGTGTTACTCTGTAGCTATAAAAATCCCGATTTCTTTCAGTGTAAAAGAAGGACATCCATATTGAAATAAGCACTAATATAATAATTGTTATGTTATATTATTGTGAATTACAGAAACAATAGATGAAGAGAGTAATAACGGAAGTATGGTAGTTAATTACCCTGCAAATAATCATCAACAATTATATAATGGAGCACACATTACAGTAGAAGAGAGTGTACTATCTATTATTAGTTTAGCTGCTCGTCACAATATAACAAAACAATTGTTGGTGGATATTGCGAAGTGCAACAAGTTCGCACTCATCTGGAATCGCTAACTTTTCCCACATGTTGAGTAATATACTATTACAAAAAAGCACGAAAATATGATAAAAATAAAAAAAATATTAAATTAGAAATAAATGATAAATATTGTACAAATATTAGATCACATAAATTGTTTAAATTAAAGATTTTTTCAACTCGAGTATAAGACATGTCACATAAAAAAAAACTTTTCTTATTATAATGACTTATTATAATTAAAGAATGATATTTCAAAAAAACTTAAATCATAGAACAAATATAGTAAATAATTAACTAGTAAGTAGGATTTTAAAATTTTTCATGTCTCTATGTTTGTGAATGTATGTACGTCTTAAAGAGCAATGTTTGTGTTTCATATTCAGTTGTACACAACTCTTTTTTCCTAGCGTAATTATTACAATTATTACAAGTTCGGAGAAAAGGCTGGTGGTACTCTGGCAGAAGCGTATCCGGCAGACGGATATGCCAGACTCTTATCACACTGAAATCAATCTTGATTAAGTATGGCGGCCCAGATTACTATCTCCCAACGAAATTTTGCTAGATAGAAACATATTTGGGGACAGTATATATGGCGGATATACAGAAGCGTATCAAATTTCTAGCTCCTAAAAACCCATCTCTTTATGGGGTATCATATTATGGACCTAAACAAGTTGCATGGTCAATTTTTTTTGCACTTTACAATGTGCAATAGTTTTTTAAGAATCATTAATTATTGTTATTATTGACTTATGCAGAAATAAGAAGTTTGGCAAAACCAAGGCTCTTGCCAGACTAAAATCAATCTGGTTTAAATTTGGAAATCCAGATTACTATTTCTCCGAGAAAATTTGCCATACCGAAGAAGAGTCTGGGTTGCAATCATAAACCAGACTGATTCCAGACATACATTTGCCAGACATTCGCCATACTGTTTACCGTACTGTTTTTAATCTGGCCAATATTGATACCAGACTCTTTAGCCAGACTGTTGCCAGACTAAAATCAGTCTGGTTTGAGTCTGGCAGTTCAGACTAATATTTTCTTAAAAAGTTTTGCTGTACCGAAGAAGAGGCTGGGTCGCGATTATGAGCCAGACTGATGCCAGACACTAATTTCCAGACATTCACCATACTGTTTGCCGTACTGTTTTTAGTCTGGCCAATATTAATACCAGATTCTTTAGCCAGACTTTTGCCAGACTGTTTTTATCCACGCGGGGAAGTAAATTTTTTTCTAAATATTGCAAAGTGGACTCAAGAAGTCAAGAACTAGGAGAAATTCTTATAATTTATGGTAAACATTATCACATTTTTGTTTTTCTTTTATCTTGTGTTTAGTTTAAATTTTCTCGGAAACATGCATACTATTACTAACATTTTTTGCAAGTAATAGTAAAAGTTAATAATATAAAAATATAAATATAAAAAATTAATAAAAAACGTCATAATAAAAAAAAACAATTTTATATACCATACAAGAAATATAAACAAACAACTTTAGTAAAAATTGGTTTCGAATTGATACCTCAAATTGATCTTGTTTATATAGTTTTATTGACACTTTAAATTACAATAGATTTTTTAAACTCGAATTATAATTTAGTACGTCTGATGAGGGTTCAATACTCGAAACATATATGGAACGTATAATGTTTTTTTCACACATTTTGAATAAGTTCTTTTTTTGTTTAACATTATTTACACACGACTTTGTCCTGAGTTACGCACGATTCAGTCGAATTATATTGTAAATTCCTATACTGTGAATATTTGCATAAAGTACTGTATTTTCTTGCATCGTAAAATCGTGCAAATTATTGGAAAAAAATACTATTTTTATTTTGAAAATAATTTCTGTATAAAATAGATCATCATTTGACTGTATTTTTAAAATTTTATCTAGTACCAATGTAATTAGACATCGCTAAGTTAACTCATTATCTGTACATAATAACTTGAATACATAAACAGTTATAAAAACAAAAGATAGCAATATCTGACAGTTGTGCATAGAAATGAGACAAATGATACTCCAATACATTAATAGATTCTCACGTATAGACGATTGGTGACGATGTACAGCGAATGAGTTAAAATAGTGCACTATAAAATCTTCTCATTATCTATAACGTGCACAGATTAACCGTACAAGATTTTACGATGCAACAAATTACAGTACTTTATGCACATATTTACAATGCAGGAAATTATATTCACGATTTTTATGGTGTAAGAAATTACAGTGCATGATTTGAACCCCTCCGAAGAATCACCTTAAACAAAGATTATTACGTTGAGATTTTAATTTTGTTTGTAATATAAAATATTTCTATACTGCGTATATACTAAAGTGGCCTTTAGTATATACGCTAGCCTGCGTATATACGAAAATTTTTTGGGCCGATGAAAATATGGATACGCTCTTATGTGAAAACCCACAAAATGGTATTAAACAAATTTTTAGATCATTAGAATAGGTGCCTTAAGAACTGAATAGACTTACTGTTTTCATCAAAATTGCGAAAAATTAACTTAAAATGGAATACCACTTTATTCTGGAGAGTCAGAATTTAATGGAAATTTTCATGAACAATTTAGATATTTAGCCTTCCATACTACACTTACTAGAATTTTAAATATTGAATTCAATAATTTTAATTATTATAATTACAAATGTTAAAAATTTTCGAAAAATCAGGATTTTATAACACAAAATACAAAGTTAAATATGAACATGAGAACAAAGTTTTTTCGTACACAAAAAACTTTTGAAATAAAACAGATATATTAATATTAAATTAATATTACAGCATAAATGTAAAACTATGTATTTACGCAAAAAATCAAAATTCTTTAAGTATTTCGAATTTTTGTCCAGCAGCGAATTCAGCGGTCACAAAACTTGAATTACGTTGGTAGTATTAATTCGAATTTGAAATTTCATTTTGAACCTGGATTTCAATTTCAATTTTTTATTTGAATTTTAAAATTGAGTTATTAATTTTAGTTTTCAAAGTCATTGTTTAATGATCTACCGTAATTTCCATATAACAGAAAGGTTTGAAGTTCCCACGTAAAAATAGACGACGCGCTGTCGACGCGACCAAATGACTCATCACTGACTAGCGAGCAATGCGCTGCCGACGCTTAGTTGCTTAATATTTTGGTGTATCTGTCGAATTGGCATTGCGTCGGTAACACATCGCTGACGTATCAGTAACACAACGATCTTGTGTCGACGTCGCATCGGCAGCGAGCATATTACTCTTTTTTTTGTTTAAAATTACTGGAAATTACAACGTATAAAAAATGAGACATTTTTCAATTTTTTGTAAGAAAACAACATTTTGGCGATTATTTTGAAGACTCGCTGCGGACACGTTAGCGACGTGCTACCGACGCTCCATCGACTCGGAAGTTACACCAAAATCTTATGCGATTCAACGTCGACAGCGCGTCGCAAGTGAATTGGTATTGAGTCTTTTGCTTGCGTTGATAGCGAGTCGCTGTCGAATCATACATATTTAAGTGGAGTATTAATTAATCATATAAATGTCTTAAGTTAAAATTAGCGTTCAAAAACGTTTAATGGAGTTATGAAACGGTATTTGATTGACATATCAAAAATTATTCAAATGTTTTATTATTACTTAAAATGGTGATAGTTGGTATTTATTTCATTAAATTACAAGGCAAAATTTTTGGAAATTTAATTTTTTTTGTCCTTGTATTCTAAGTTTCTTATATCCTGTAAATTAAAAATTTTATTCTTGAAATAATTTTCTTTATAAATAACACTAAAAATGCAACTTTAATAATTTTGGTATGATTAAACTTTTCTAGAGAAACATGAATATATTCTTATACTTCATTATAATAAAGATAAAAATGTTTCAGGACATTAATAAGAAATTAGCAGATGGCAATGCAATGATGGCCCTTGAATTAAATAATGGAATTTTACAAACTCCAGGTTCATATAATATATTATTCTCACCTCTAATATTGCTTGATGACATGCTATCTTGTTCACGTGTAACTACTGGGGATAAAAGTAATGAAATAAATTTGGTTTTACAAAAAAGTATGATAAATAGCAATAATACAAAAAATATTCATAACATACTTGCTGAACAAACTAAGGAAGCTGTCAAGACGGCACCGGATGCAGTTGTTACGAAATTCAATGCAGTTATTATATCGGTAAAATTTCTATTTAAGTAGAATGATTGATTTGAATATATGCTTTATGACGGCGTATCTAGCATTTACATTGATTATCAATGAGACAACTTTTCGTCGAAAACCTTTTTTCCGTTTACGTTTTGTGGAATAGTTTTACTGGCAAAAATATTTTAGCTACAACTTCTGTCCGATTTCTTTTTTTTTTTATTCATATTGTTGTTGAGGTAAAACGCTGTATAAATATTGATGATTTTATAGAATACACATTAGGAAAGACATATTTTTATTTATGATGTTGTGTATTATATATAAGAATTGAATTTATATTTTTTCATTACTTTTGAAGTATCAACTTATTTTCAGCGACCAGAAAATAAAAATGAAATTTCAGATTACAAAAATGAATTGTTAATATATCCTTTAATTCACAATGTCAATGATAAAAAAGATGAATTAGAAAATTTTGATGTTGATATTATTCGAAATGATATCAATGAATGGGCTCTTCAGAAAAATAAGGATAATAAACATACAAGAAATGTCGATGATTTATATTCGACAGATTCATTTATTTACTCCTATTTATCGTTAAATGCTGAATTTAGAGATAATTTTCAAGAAAATGGCTTGTAAGTATTAAATTTATATTACAATAATTAAATGTACCCCTTTCGTAGACCTTTCTGTATATTCAAGAGAAATGAGACTTATAATATAAAAAATGTAATGTGTTATAATATAAAAAAATATACACAAAATATTTCCATCAAAATTTTTTTTCATGCTAGACCGCACCGCGGTCTTTCAGAAACCAGCTACACTGGTTTCAGAAAGAAAGCAATGCTCACGGTTACGGCAGCGCACAATACATAAACATTCTGATAATAAATACTACAATTTGGACAGATCAGATCTTTTTCAACTCACATAGCAGGTCTTGATATTTTGTCCGTTTCTCGATCTCTGGAAAATCCAAAAGAATCCTGCTTTTCCGATTCTCGACAACGGGCTCAATTTCCTGTGCATATGGTAGCATTGGAATCTTATTAACATCTTAGTGGTGCCGTGTATGGTAGTACAGCACTCTGA
>JABFOU010000280.1:0-10541 GCA_022817745.1 Scelioninae gen. 1 sp. ZL-2020 | reverse complement strand
GGCAAATGTTTGACAAGGACAAATGTTTCTGTTGTCCTCTGATACTACAACGTTGACTATTGTTCTTAATTGCGATGAATTGAAATGTTTATTGATAAATGGACAGGGATATTGGAAATTGATAAGTCAATCAAGGAGAAGTAAGAATAATATTAATAGAAAGAGAATGGACGATCCGTTTTACTTAATTTGGTTTACTTATATATATATATACATTTAGTAAACTGTGATATTTGCATGATTAATTAACACGATTGTGTAGGTTCAATGTACATACCTCCTTTTTGATACGTTAGTATTCTCAGTTTTACCATTTTTTTTCTTTAGTGCGCGTGAAGAAGGATCATGACGAAAAGTATGTGTGCCTATCGACATAGATTCAGATGATAAATTTTACAAAAGAATTTTTCTGGCCCCGGGGACACGTCGAAGCCTCGTTTATACAGTTAAGACAAAAAATAAGGTTAAAAATAAAGAAAGTAAATAACGTATTTTCGGCCTCATTTGGACGTATACACAAAAGTGTCGATTTTTGCAATGAATATAATATATATGTCTAGAGATATTTCGATAAAAAAAAACAAAAACAAAAATGGAACAAATTTCACGGACCATCTAAAACGAGAATTTATACAGGCACTGACAATAGATTGATTGCGTGAGTTTAAGTTTGTACACATAGGGGAATTAACGTACGTTGTAGTAATGACATAGGTAGATAGGAAATATATAAATATATATATAAATATATATAAGACAAATATATATAATTTTTTATAATTTATAATTATTATATGATCAATAAAATGTTAATATTGTATGGCCTAATTGCATTGTATTCATTGTCCCAATATTACAGAATATTTTCAGAAATTTATTTGCTTAAAAAAATTAATTTTCTTTATTAAACGAACCGGAATTTCGGAAATTAATTTATGCTAACTGAAATAAAAAGTTCATTTTTCAAGCGTAAGGATTTTATAATTGATGAAGTTTTCTTTTGTTGCGTGTAAAATTTTTTTATTTTGATTTTTGGTGGTTACCCAGTTGAACTGAATATATTACCATTAATTGACCTACAGGTTAGTATTTTAGTTACATTAAAAGTATAAATTAAGCAATAAAAAGCATGGTCTTTTTTGTATGTATGCACTTTATTATCGAATCTGTTCATATACGAACAAATTTGATGTACAATGATACATGATCCTCGATAAGTACTTCATTTGCTTGATATGTTATGGTTCTTTCACTTCTATTCATTGACCAATATTATACACAACTTTCAGGTCCGGGTATGGAGTTCGCAATGATGATTTCCTTCATTAAATTTCGGTCGGTTTTAAAACTAATCTGTTCACATGACGTTGTAGAAAATGGATTTAGCTGAAAAAATGTTAATAATTTTACAACTTGTCAACTTTTACACCTTGGAATTTCTATAAAATTTCGTTATTCATTTGATATGAACAATTATGAATTAATGCTTGCACATATAGATTTTCATTCTGATTGATGGAATATTGAAATTGAAATCGCAAATAAAAAGCATAATTTAAATAAATAATCAAGTAAATAATTAATACATACAATATAATAGTATATTTTAGCCGAGGGCGCCACCGGCTCCGAGGCGTTTGAAGCTATTTTTTGAACCAAGACTGTTTGCAAAAGCGGAACTAGTTCCCGCTAGTTCCGCTTTTGTCCGCAATCAAGGTACAAAAAAGTATTTTTAATAGTCATATATAGTTACAGAATTATTTTGTACATGTAGGGTATAATATATATACAGGGTGGTCAGTTTATAGTGATCGGGCTAAATATGTCAAGAAATATGCATCAAACAAAAAACATTATTAGTACAAAACTTTTCTATCTTTTAAAGGGGAAACAGATGGCCCTGTTATAAGTCAGATTGTGAATGATACTTTTTATGTTTTTATTTAAAATCCAAATCGGTACAGATTATTTTCTAAAATTTGCGATAAATCAAAGTTTTTGAATATTACAGCGTTATGTATCACAAAGCGAAAAAAATGTTTCAAATAAAACTTTCATATTTTTTACGTACTATTGGAATATGCAATACAAAATGGGATTATCTATTTGAAGGATAAATTTGTTGTTTTTGATGCACAGTTTTGATATTTTTAGCCCGGTCACTATAAACTGACCACCCTGTACGCACACACACGCACACACATGTATATATATTAGGGTGTATCGTCAGAAAAAAAATTTGTTGGCTCTACCTGAAAATGGTAGATTTTTATGTGCATTTGCAATAATCAATTTTAAAAATTGATTTTTAATTGATTTACATATAGCGCAAACGCGTTAAAACCTCCGTTTTTCAGCTACTATTGAAAAAATATACGTTTATCATTCAGAATTTGCAATAATTATTTACTTTTATAGCTTGAAATTGTACCCAGATGATCACTGAAGACATCTATATAAAGTCTAGAACCTAATATCTTCATATTACAATATATATATATATATATATATATTATTTCCTCATAATAGAAATAATGAAAATAAATAATTATGTACAAATTATATACATATTTTTTAAAATCATTTCATGAAATTTCATGAAATTGCTCATGAATTTCATGAAAGACATTAATATATAATAGAATTATTATTAAGTTACAAAATGTAGTTATGTGATCTTAACTACAATTAGATTATTTGTTTGTTAAATTTACAAGACTATTTATTTTGTCCATGAAATCATTCAATTCATTCTTATGTTTTTATACAATAGTCTATTTATTCGTATTAGAATAAAATGTCTCATGCAACAAAATTCAATATTTGATAATTAAAATCATTGTATTTCTTGTAACTTTTCATGTAATTGAGTTACAATTTTATTCAAGATTTGTTTTAATTTTTGTTGCAATCTGAATATTTGACGATTAATAAAATGTATGTAAAATTTGTAGAAGTAACTAATATTAAAAATTTATGTAAAATCGTAATTTCTTTTCTGAGAATTTTGCACACAAGTATGGGAGTTCATACGCTCTCATTGGCTACGAGTAAGTCTAGGTAGGAACTTGCGAAGCCTTTAAAAAGATGTGTGCTAATTTTTAAAAAAGAATAGTCTGAGTAATAAGATTGAAACAGAAAGAATGGAATAGTAAAATTGGAGTAGAAAGTTCGGAATAAAAGAAAACTAAATAGGAAAAAGTAAAAAAACTATAAATAAAAAAAATTTCAATAAACTTATTTAGTGTAACATTGAGCTAGATAGTTATCAAACAAAATTAGTTCAATAAAGAAAACAGAAAGAAAAGGAAATAATTTATTACCTTCAATGTTCTACAACTAAGACAAGGTAAGAAAAGAAATATATTTCCTTTAATTTCGATATTTAAAAAAAAAAATTATGAAAACCAAAAAATACTAGATATTAAAATTTTGTTTTTGAAAAATCACTTCCAAAATTACACTCATCCCTAGTAAAACTCTTAGACACTCTCTTTGACTCATAAAGAGTGATATATTCAAATTAAATTATATAAAAGGATAGGTACGCCATCTTTAGTACGTAAGAGTAACACAGGAAATGACGGACATACACGGCAGGCGGTAAATAACATCCAAAACAAGATTGAGTGGATTCCGTGTGGAACGCTCGAACTGAACGCACGTGCTTCTGTTGTGTTGTTGTTGGCCATTACAATTTGGAAGTGCTGCTATTTCTTTCTGCGAGTGATATTTTTATTTTTCTTATACGGATATTATGGCGACTACTACTAATCAATTTTCTGCTATAGAGGATGTTGAAGATATGGATGAAGATCATGATTTAATGAAAAATAATTCTGGTAAGGAGAGAAAATCTGATTTCTTGAAGAGAGATATTAATCTGGAATTGGAAGCCACAGGTATCTCTGAAAAAAGATTGGATAAATCATCCTTGGAAAAGAGAATTAAATATGTTATGAATCAAATTGATAACAGGTATGACCTTGCGGCCAATGGCCCTTATTCTGTTTTTATTGAGCGTGTTGATTTTGCTCAATTAAATGATACACGTGGAATTTCAAATCTATATATCGGTAAAACTTGTTATCAACATTTGAAAGATATTATGAACTTGGATTGTTCTATAAAGAAAAATGGAAAATATAAATTCAATATTATTTTTACAAATTTAAATAGTGTAAATATTTTTATAAATAAATTTAATGATGATAAATTCAATTTTATTGATAATCAAAAATGGATTGCTTATATACCGGATTTTCTGGCTTTTTATACTACTATTGTATCAGGAATTTTTGGTGATGACTCTTCGGATGAAGAAATTAAAAATAATATCAAACCATTTCCTTCTAATTCTTTACTTCCAAAAATTATTCAAGTGGAGAGGATGTCAAAACGAGTTAAAGAAGGAGATACAATCAGATTTGTTAAATTAAATTCTTATAAAGTTATCTTTGCCAATAGGAATGTTCCTGATAAAATTTCAATTTTTTATAATATCTGCAAAGTTAGACCCTTTGTCAATCAAACGAGATTATGCTTTTCATGTCTTAGATTTGGACACAACGCACAATTTTGTAAGAATAAACACAGAATTATTTGTGCAAAATGTGCTGGAAAGGATCACAATTCTCAACAATGTGATAATGATTTTTATGCCTGTATAAATTGTATTAAATTTAAATATGAGAATTATCAACATGCGGCTACGGATCCACGATGTCCTAGTTTTATTTTTGAGAAGAAGGTTAAAAAATTGATTGCCATTACTGGTATCAATTTTTCAGTTGCGAAAAAAATTCTTAGAAATAACAATGATGAGCTTTCTAGTGCTATTGCATTTATATCGAACAACAAGTTGTGCAATAACAACTTTTATAAACCTCTCTATAGTGATGTGGTCTCGGATGTGGAGAATGCGCGAGTTTTTCCAACTCTAATCAAAGATCCTTTGAAGAAAATGAATGGAAAGAACAACATTCCGGAAAATACCAAAAAGAGGAAACTCAACACTACACCACCTAAGATCAACAGGCAACATCCTGGTTACCATGCGTCAATGATGTGGAATGCGAGAAAGGAATCCATCAAGTTGAAGAAGGATTTACCAAAGAACAGAGAAAATTCAGAAGACTTCAGTCGTGAACTCAAATCACAAATCATTGAAGAAAAAGAAGATACCTATAAAATCTCTATTCCGAATGACTCTGGAAACATCAACCCTAGTGATGATTATGTTTTTTATAAAGTTGATAATTCTATTGAAGAGCCCTCGTACGTTTGCAATTTTCCAAGAAATTTCAATTTGTTATCAGAGGAGCAAAAAGCAGACATCTTTTATAAACTTTCTGATTACGTCACTCGACAAATTAGTAGTTAGATCGTTTCTTTCTTTTCTTTTTTAGCTCTTTTATTTTATGTTATTTGTATATACCTATATAAATATAAACTGGTTTTTATTTATATGAACTTAAATGGTAATCTAAAAATTATCCAATGGAATGCTAGATCAATAAGCAATAAAAGAGCTGATATAGATGCCATTATTAGTGAATTTCAAATTGACATATTCGTTATTCAAGAAACTTTTCTCAAAACTGGCCATAAATTTGGAATTCCGGGATTTTTTAGTATAACCAAAGAAAGAAACAATAGAATAGGAGGAGGTATCGCTTATTTTATAAATAACAAACTTAAATATGAAGTTTTAGATAATAAATATCAAAATATTATTAAAAAAGCTTATGCTTCAAATATTAAAATGTCTTTAATAAAAATATATGACCCATCCTTATCTAATTTTATCCATCTATTGAATGTATATAGTCCACCTAGGAATAGTGATGATTATACTCCGGCTAATTTGTGGAATTATATTATTCATTCGTTTGATAATTTGGAAAATATAATCTTGTTGGGTGATTTTAACGCCAAATATCACTTATGGTCATATAGTTCGAATAATAGAGAAGGAGAAAAACTGGGAGAAGCTGTCTTTAATTCGAATTTTATCATTGTGGATTTGCCTGGCCCCACGAGAACTAGTTTGGATGGTTCTTCTGCTGATACGTTGGATCTTGCTTTCTGCTCAAATGACATTTTTCCTAACCTTGAATCTACAATTTTGAATTACAACTATAACAGTGATCATTTTCCCATTTTGCACTTTATTTCTTCTTTTATTGTGAAGGATATACCTTGTCGACCGAGGCTGAATGTTAATAAAACTAATTGGAAAGAATTTGAATCTCTTTTTGATTCATGTGTTGAAGATATAGATAGAACTTCAGATTTGCAGGATATTTATGATCAATTTTTGAATACTATTCTGTCATGCTTATATAAATCGGGGAGTAAACTATGTGAAGTTAAAGGTACTTACAAGGGTACGAAATGCTTTTGGTGGAATGATTCCTGTAAGGAACTTATGGATACAAAAGTTGAAGCATATCATAAATTTATTAGTGAAGTTAACGAAGTCAATCTCAACAATTATAACGATATTTGTAAAATTACAAAAAAAAAACTTAAGGAAATCAAATCACGCAGCTTTCAAACGAGGTGTGAGTCTTTTGACAGATCGACCAATGTTAAGGAATTATATAATTTAGCAAAAAATCTCAAAAATAAAAGAGAACATATTGAATTAAAACCGCAAACGAATATTAATAATTTGTCAAAAGTCAATGAAAAAATTGGTAAAATGAAATCAACAAATGAAGTTACATCTAAACATTTGATATTGAAATATATCAATGATCTTTCACTATCTAATCATTCTTGTAACCGAGATACATACGAATCTATGATGAGAAATATCACAATAGATGAAGTTTCTTATGCTATTTTACAAGCTAAGAAAAATAGTGCAGGAGGACCAGATCTTATGACATATGACATACTTTCAAAGATTCCTCAATCAGGCTTACTCCTACTTTCTCAAATTTATAACTTTTGCCTGCGTAATTCTACCACTCCATTGGACTGGCACTCATATTTTTTGGTGTTTATTCCTAAACCAAATAGTCAAGACTCAAGACCGATTGCTTTGGCAAACTGCCTTTTAAAAATCTTCGAAAGAATCTTGAATGATAGATTGGTTTGGTGGTTAGAACAAAATGGTATTTTGAATGATAATCAGTTTGGGTTTAGAAAACGTAGGTCTTGTGATGATGCTACCGGTACTTTATCAACTTTTATCAGGGCCAATAAATTGAAGTTCAAACATTCTGCTGCAGCTTTTATAGATATTCAAGGTGCATTCGACAATGTAGACCCTTTCCTCTTAGCTAAGAAGATGCTCAGATATGGACTGCCAAAACCATTTGTTTTGTTAATTTACAAGCTTATTTCTAGAAGAGAATTGATCACTTACTTTGGCGATGAATATATTGAAACTTTTGTTACGTTTGCAGGATTACCTCAAGGATCTACTATGAGTCCTACACTCTTCAATTTTTATGTTGCTCATATACATTTATTAGCTGATTCCCATATTGATATTATGAGCTATGCCGATGACTTTGTTATCTTTACTTCATCAAAAAGTCTTTATGATTGAATTTGGCATTGAGAGATTTTACATATGAATTATCTAAATTGAAATTGGAGATTTCAATAAATAAAACTAAAATTGTAAATTTTCTTTTATATGATGATAATTGGGAAATTGGAAGGTTAAATCTTAAATATCATATTGGCAATCAAGTCATATACCCATCTACTACCTACAAATACCTTGGTGTTATATTTGATAACAAACTGAACTGGAAAAGTCATATAAATCTTATTTGCTCTAAAGCAAATAAATATATTAATGCCATGAAGAGTCTGGCAAATGATAAATGGGGTGTTCACCCTGATTGCATGAAAATTCTACATAATGGTCTGATAAAGTCGACCTTGGAATGGGGTTCAATAAATTTTGGCGATGCTGAGAAAAAACTTCTAAATAAATTAGATGTTATCAATAATAGGGGCGAACGTTTGATTATTGGTGCCATGAAAACTACACCCATTAATGTATTACATTCTTTAAATAATACCTTACCGTTATCGCAATTGAGGTGGATCAGTAGAAGGCAATTTATCACCAGGACTCAATCAGTTAATTATCATCCTTTTTCACGGATTGCTCAGGATTTGGTTAATGAAGATGATATAGCACATGAGGATCCAAATAACCTGATTGGTTCTTTTGGATCTGTCTTACAAGAAAATCTCAAGATTATGAAGACGGACACAGCCTTAGAATTTCATACCCCTTTGGAAGTCAATTATCATAACTTTGAAGAAATGTGTGATTTGGATTTTGGTACCAAATTAAATAAAGGCAGACATATTAATGTTCAATTCGATAGAATGAGTAGAAATTTGTTTCCTGAATCTATTTTTATATATACAGACGGATCTAGACATCTTATGCAAGAAGAGGACTTTTTACCAATATCTACTTCTTCTGGAATTTATATTCCCCATGAAAATTTTAAATATGCTTTAAATATTGAAAAAAATCATACTATTTTTGATGCTGAGGCTATAGCCATTTTATACGCTCTTCAACATGCTAGAGAAAGAAATTGGGAAAATATTTGTATATTCTCTGATTCTAGAAGTGTAATTCAGAGAATAGCATCTAAAAATAAAAAAAATCACCAAAACATTTATACTAATTTGATTAAGGTTGAATTGAAAATTAGAAAATTGAATGATTTTTTCACAAGAATAATATGGATTCCCTCACATTGTGGAATATTTGGAAATGAGATGGCAGATAAAATTGCTAATGATAAAGATTTATTGTTGCTGAACCCTTCTGTGGATTTTTGTCCTTCTGATAATTTTAAGTCTCTTTTTAAAAAACAAGCCAAGATATTTTTTAAAGAAATTTGTTGGCGAAATAGATCATCCAAGGGGATTGAGTATTTTCCCCATGTTACTAGAGAAAATTTATTTAATGGCAGCTGGTGGCGCAAATTGAAGGCTAATTTAAGTAGAAATTTGATAAAAATTATTTCGAGAATTCAGTCTGGCCATGTGAGAAATAATTATCATTTAAATAGAAAAAATATAATTAATGATGCCAGTTGTCGATGTGGAAGAACACCTCAAGATCTACATCATCAGTTTTTAGTTTGTCCATATACCACTAGAGGCTTACTGGAATTTGAACATGAAATATGGAACATAGATAATAATCTTAATATTGACCCTAAAGCTCTCTCTTTTAGTCGTAACCATAGAATCTTAAAAATTTTGCTTAATTATGTTCAGAAAAATCGTATTATGTTATGATTTTACTTATTTGAATTAGTAAAATACATCATTTGGGTCTGGCGTACGTGCGTATTTTAATGCACTTTAGCCATTAAAGCCAACAACAACAAAACAAGATTGAATGTAACTTTCAAATGTATAATATTTAAACTATAAATTTTGATATGTATTTGTAATGTTTTAAAACGTTTTCCTCACGTTTTAAACACCTCAGCTTAAACGAGTTTTATACTTTAAAATTATAATTGCAGAACTCATTTTACATTACAAATAAATGTCTACTAGAACAAAGAGAACAAAACTTAACCCTAGTCTCGAAGGTACTAATGTTTGTATTACATTTCATTAATATTCATACCAAAATTATTTGTTTAATTATATATTTCATATGGAAATCTGATTTTTGATGTGTTAAAAAAACTAATTTAATTAGTGTCCTTTGAATTAGTATGTAACATATATATTCTACATTCTTAATTCTAGTATATGAAATAGTTTTTTTTAATTGTATATAAATATATAATTAAATAATTTTAGAAGCGGAAAAAAAAGAAGATAAGCCGAAAACTAATAACAATGTGAAACGCAAAACTCAAACTATAAGCAATGAAAATTTACTAAAAAATGCTATTCAAATTGAAGATTCTCCCAAAACTGACTGGGAAATTAATCTCTGTTCCAAAAGATTAACATTTTCATTTTTTGATATGCCTTGTGAAGAACTTGCTCAAAATATTTTAGGTAAAACATTTAAAAATTTTACAAAATTTTAAATTTATAATGCAGAAAATGCTCTAGTTTTTACTCATGGTGATATATTATTTTTTACCAGGAAAAATAATAATCCGAAAATTAAACGACGGGACAATATTGAAAGGAAAAATTGTGGAAACTGAAAGTTATCTAGGAATCATAGATAAAGCTTCCCAAACATATCAAAATAGAATAACACCTCGTAATATTCCAATGTATATGCCACCGGGGACTACTTACGTATACCTCACATATGGAATGTACCATTGTTTCAATATATCAAGTCAAGGTGAATCTATTTCATATTTTTATGATGAAACAGTATGATTTTACAAATATATTTATCAAATTTAGTCGAACCTCTTGTTCGCGTCCTAATTTATATTCCCCCACTCAAATAAATTCAACAATGAAGTTTTAGTATCATTAAAAAACTTATTTATTATACAAGACTTTATAATATTCTAAATTTACTCTCGTTATTCTAACTTAAACATATTTTATTAAGA
>JABFOU010000279.1:0-10543 GCA_022817745.1 Scelioninae gen. 1 sp. ZL-2020 | reverse complement strand
TAAATAATGATTATACCATAATATTTTTAAAAATACAAGATAAAACTTTTTCCACGAGAAAAATCGCGGTACAATCATCATATCTATCAGAAAAAAATGTAGAATTCAACTGACTTTGCTGATAACAGTCGTTTTTATTTTGTTGGTGCGTTATCCATCATTTTTTATGACGAGTCATGAATCCTCATCGGCTCGATGATAGCCGGATTAAAGAACTTCGCGAGCGGGTTCGCTCGATCAATTCGCTGCTGTCTCGCTGTTGCTGTCTGTTTACCTCATATCTACCAGGCCTGCTGTCATAAAATGACAATGCTCGCGCTATGGAGCACGAGCAGATGTACACGCGCGGATAAATTAGTTACATTTCCTGTCCCCTCAACGCCAAAAAGCCTTTGTTGTGGTCTGCTCTCGTGAGCTGCATTATGCTGCCAGACTATTATATTATCGTATACGTTTAGCGCAAAAATTGTTACTGTAATATCACACACGGGACCTCTTTTATACCAATTTATCGATTATTTTTTTCGCCATTTTTTACGGTAAATCAAGTGACACTGATACAACGTGTGATTTATTACCAGCGGTAAATAGCATTTTAGGGAAAATTATGATTCATTGGTATATGCAATTGCAATGTCGCACTATTTTATTGGATCTTTTATGAAAAGTCATATAAAAAAGATGAAAAGTAAACATGAAAAAATAAGTGGAAAATAAAATAAGCAAAGTATTCAATTTAAACCATTTTTACATTTGTTTAAAATTTGTATTTCAAATTTCTAAATTTATTTAGCAAATTATGTATTATGTCATTTTTTGCAAATATTTTCCATCTTTTCGTTATTACGTTGGGTAATTCAAAAAGAAATTGATCATCAATTATTTTTTAACATTATTAGCCATTGGTTGTTTGTAATGCGAAAAGGGATTGAGTGTAGAAAGCGATAGATGTATACTCAAAGCGTGAGTTGGAGAGAAAGAGTGCGAGGAAGCTATGGGATTCGTGCCACGCGCTGCACTCTCGAACAGCTGACGCAAAATGAAGGATGCATTAGGGAGCAGGCAGTGACGTGTTATTTTAACGTACCCCCTGCGATGCAATATAAAGTTAATAACATTTGATCCCATAACGTCGAAAGTTAATTCCTTTCGGCATTAATGCGGTGAGTACAGGCCTGTGGTAATAAGATTGCGTTACACGCGGGATCGGCAACGATATAAGGGCCGCTGTCGTTATAAAGCAAGGCTGTAATAAGCTTTTGTCTATTGCTAGAATTACCAACGAGATTGATAGTTGCAAGTGTACTTTAGAATAAAAGTGAGCTAATTAATTATTTATGAGTTGCACTTAAGTTAAGATTTGATTTGTTGTTTTAAAAAGTTTGCTTAAGAAAATGGATCCAATAATTTCTCCATGTGAGACTTTAAAATATGGAAGTTTTTTAATATGTCTAATTCAACAAGAATGATTAAAATAAAAGAATAAAATAACTTTAATATACCTTTGGCAACCATCGTTAGTAGCGCCATCGTATGTCGGTTAGTAGAATCGTTTGGGTAGTAATTACCAAGTACTCCGAAACATATGGACAAATGTTTACAAATCATAATTGAAAAACCAATTAATAATTAAAAATTTTTCAAACACTATTTGTGAAGAAGTTTATCAAAAATATATTTATTCTTAGTAGCGGAAAAAATTATTAAAATGTTTAGAAAATATTGTACTTAAGTATGGAGTTAGTTCACGTTCATAATGATCATATATAATATCCGAGAAATATGACATGATGAAAACAATTTATATTAGTAGATTGTTTCGGTATTTTTATATGTACCTGTTAATATCAAAAACAGAAAATTCTTAACTCAAATAAACTTTATATATTTTTGAAAATTTCTATATTATTCAATACGTTTTGTCCTTTGCTAAAATATTTAATTGGTGAGACACTGAATATGTTAGCATAGTTTAGGACAGAGCGGTGACATGACCAATGTATTCTTTCGGATATGTCGTCCCTTAAATATCTCTGCCATGATATTATGAGTGGTGGGATACTAGCGACACCAGTAGTATCTCACCACATCGAAAAGTAATCATATCATCGCGTTAACACATGTGACAGAATTCGACACGATTATTATTAGATTTTCATGCAAAATATATCAATTTATTATAAATCTATAATAAATTTTCATATTTATAATCTACATAGAGACCATTTCGCGTAGCTGTGAGACGTAGCTAACTTTGATTTTTTTTAGATTGTGGCAAAGCTTAATAGAATAAAAGTGTATATAAATAAAATATGTAAGTTTAAATTTATATTTTAGCGCTAAATAATACTGAAAAAGAGGGCGCTACTTATGTTATGTGGAGCGTGTCAAGCAACATTCACAATAGATTTTTTGTAACACGTGCAAAGAAAGGCGCTCATAAATGCATCGATTTTAGAACGGAAAGTCCTAAAATGCAGGTGAGTACCGAAAGTAATATTCACGCATGCGCCGTTAATCTTACTTTCGGTACGATGTTCGGAAAGTACTTTCGGTACTACACTTTCTGTATGGTGTGTATATTTTCCGATCACTTGTTACGTTTTTTATAAATATATAATATACTTTCAATATTTTTTTATAATTTTCAAAATACTATTTTAACTCTTTTGAAATAATAATGTATTATTTTTAAAACATAATTTTAATTCTTTTTAAAAGTTTTTATTTGTGTTATCAGGGGGCTAGGCCCCCTGGGCCCCCACCACGGACGCTCACTGGACCCCATCGGGGGCTGAACCACTCCACCCCTGGAACTCTTCTCGTGGGAAAAATCGCTTTAAGATGTTTAGCCACTTCTTTTATTGCACTATTAAGAAAATACTAATTATTAGAAATATACTATTATTATGTACAATTCAACTGGAACATATATCATGCACGAAAGCATAGATGGGAAAAGCAATGACTCAATTACTTTTATATTTAAAATTTGTCTTCTATGGAATTAAATATTGCAAATAATAATTTATTCCGTAAAATAGTCTCATCGAAGTTGGCATTTAAAATAATTATAACTAAAAGTAATGCAAAAATTTACACGTTTACAAGTAAAATAATTTGAAAGTAATTAAATTTTTAGTACACATTCTTAAATTATTTTTTTAGTTTCATAACTGTACAGAAATATTAAAATAACAACTTCGTTCTTGTTAGAATGCATAAAAATGTTAAATAACACATGAAGTTTATTAATGTATACCATTTGAAAAATATACAGTAATCTTTTGAAATTAATATATGTAATTGAGTGATTCTATCATTGCCCATCTCTACACAAGAGCCCCGCACTCTATCACCTACTCATTATCGCTTACTAACTTTCCCTTCTACAATTGTTAATGCCGTACATAATATATGGTGGACCCCATCCTAATGTTTATTATGGGGTGCTCATATAAACAAGTCCCTGACTTACAACTTGTGGTTGTTACACTGAGCGGGATTCAACAGCAAAACTCCATGAAACACAACACAGTGTGGTCTGACAAAGATCGAGATCGTACTGTAATATGATACAATAATTAATACAATATTACAGTAAATAATTTATTATTATCTTAATTTTCTTTATAATACGTAATTAATATTAGGAGGTTATATATTTAGAGTATTTATAATATTGTTTACTGTCAAACCAATCTGGCAATGTTGGAAACTGGTCTGTTAAGTATAGATAGTCTGTTACACTAGAATCCTCTCTATATAGAAGGGGCAAAATGTCGAAATGTTTCTCGGTTCAAATTTAAATAATAATTAAGACGTTTATGTCATCAAGAGACGGAATTGGAGGATGTTAACAAAAAATTATATCTAATAATAAATTTCTTTACGAGTCGGCGTAGCACACGAGTGAAAAACAGTATTTTTCGTACGGGTAGCACGTGTGAAAAAAGGACTTGTTACGAAAAATGCGTACGAGTTACGAAAAACAAACTTTTTCGCACGAGTGACGAAGATACGAGTGTACGGAAAAGTTTGGTTTTCGTTCAAGTAATGGAAAAGTTCTTTTTTCACACAGGTATCCGTGCGAAATAGTATATTTCTTAACTAGGACGCTCGCGCCCGTGTTGTTAACAGTACTTTATAACGAGTACCGGTGCGATAAAGTGCCTATTACCGCACTAGTTCGGAAAAGTGATACTATGTATGTAAAATAACTTTTTCCGCACTCATGCGGTAATTGCACTGTACTGCATGTGTACGAGATATGAAAATATTCTAACATGTTATTAATGTATAAAGGATAAGATTAGAACTTGTTTTTTTCTATTGTTATAGAGATTTTTTCATTTTAGATATAAATCCATTAATTTTGCTCTAAGATTGTGTAAAAATCGTAATAAAATCGATGTAAAATTTATTTTTTATGAAATAATTATCGTCTGTTATTAACCCATCGTACTTTAATCTATATATTACTTTATAAAACAACAGGTTTGTATTAATATTAATCTGAACATTAGTCTAAAGTTTGTTTCATACATTGATTGCAAAGTTTAAAAGTTATATTATACTGAAAGGAACAGTCCTATACTTTTCAGCTAAATTAAACATTTTCTCTCAGCTGACCTATATTTTTGTTTGATTTTATCAAAAAACATTATTTATTAAAAATTCCTCGTCTTACTTTTTATAATATAAATTTTATGAATGAACAAATCTTTGTTATAGGATATTCATCATTAGCGATAGCAACTCTCATCGATTGAAATATTTCTGAATTTCATTTATGTATCATAAAAAGCAATTTTCATCGTTTATATAAAATATTATTGAATATGAATAAACCTATAAAAAGTACGTGTTACTTTTTTTGCGGTATTGATAAATATTTCTTGTTAGTATTTAATCCGTTTCACAATAATCAGTAGAAATAGACATATCGAAAATGAATGAGGAATGGAGTTAAAATGGTTTAAATTCCATGAGGATACCAGTACTGAAATAAAAACAGAAAAACAATTTCGTCCTCTACATCGAACCACGAAGACAAATTTCACTCGATAGTCTCTCAACAGAGTTGATTCGGGGATTCTCGAATCAAAATATGGTTTGTCTATTCCGTGAAACAATAGCATGTTTATTGAAAAAGGATTATATCTTTATCTCGTTGCTAGCTTAACATTTGTGGAAATTCATAATTGTACAAGAGAAGCTTTTTAAACACTATAACTTCTCGTTTTTACATGAAATTAACGAATTATGACACGAAGTAGTGTTAATAGGTTGTGAAAATAACGGAAACAAAAACAAAAATTTTTTTTCACATATAAATTTTGAAAAAATATTTAATTGTTCAAAATGTATATGAATTCTTATGGTGAAGTTTTTGATAAAAAGTATTAAATATTATGAGCACCGATAAATAAAATTTTGAAAGCGTTACGATTATATGTGAAAAAACCTTGAATACGTAAAGAACATATTACTCAAAAAAGAATTAATTGCTAAACCACTTTGTTAAACGTATTCAACAGAAATAAGTTTTTTAGTACGTCTCTTAACTTCTGTTAATGCCGCACAAGTGACTTTAAAAATCCGTGACTACTCACTCGTTTTAGAAGTAACTTTCGATGCAGACTTAAATTGTCACATATGCTGAAAAGTATTGTTTGCAACACGGGCTGAAATTTGTCCTGATTAAAAAAAATATTAATTTGGAGTTAAGGGAGTGGAGAAGCGTAAAAGTATCTGTATCATCGGCCCATAAGTCTCGTACTCGATCCAAAAACATCATACAGACCTTGAGCGCAGTGGCGCCCTCCGTTATTAATAATTTTTTTCTACCTTAATTTATTTTTTTGAGACATCAGTTTTCCTTATTATTACATTCCCGACGTTTTTGTCGAATAAATTCAGTCCTTATCAAGGCATCTGATACAATAAATTGAGGAATTTATTTGTCTCCCTTTGTGTTGTTTCTTTATGGTCATAATTAGAACTGAAAGTTTTAAAACTACTTCCTACTTCCCTAATAGCACAAATATTTACTAAATATTGAGTACATATTTATTAAATATCAAATATGTAGAAAATATTGTTGAAATATTTAGTAAATATTATGTACTATTAGGGCTTATGGGTGGGTAGGAATGCTAGTGTTTCTTATATATGAACGGAAAAGTACACATTCTTCGCCTGACCATCCATAGAAAAAACATATGGGCGCAAATAAAAATGTTTGCTTAACTTTCTTACAAAACTTACTATTCCGACAATTACTTTTTGTTTGTTTGTTTGTCTTTGTTCACATGAATAATTATACATTAATTTTTTTAAAGAGTCATTTCAGAAATAATCTAAATTACATTTTTGTACATATATTAAATAAAGCTTTTGAAATTTGTTTGTTAAAAAATATTTAATCAAACATTAATTTGTTAAACGAACAATTTTCCTGACATTCAAAGTAAAGCGCGCTGCTTTAATTAGTCTTTTATAAAATACCATATAAATTATAATTTGTGCGATTTATCAGCATAAAACATTTATACACTTCGTTATTATAAATTGTATAAATACATTTCATCTTGCACAAGTTGAGTAGCAGTTTCAAACTAGGTTAAAAACTTAAAACCTTTGTGGCGACGTGGCTTCAACTCTTGCTTTATAACTCGGAGACTCTTTATTTAGGCGACACTAACACACTTGTGTTTTTTAAACACATTCTTAATTTACTCCTAAAAATTGTGCACTACATAGATAATCTATTTACTTTCCGAAGAGATTTATTAAAATTAATTAAGAACGTTAAATATACTTAGGAAAGTGGACTTGAAACACGGATTATTAATTTTTCTTGGTACCAAATAAATCTTATTACTTGCTGCAGAATCGAGCACAATATTAATACTACAGAATTATACACGAATTACTCGAATCATTCAATAAAAAAGTTTGTAAGTCTTTATTAATTAGGTTTTTAGTTGAAAAATGCGCAAATTAATCATTATTATATCGAGATAATTTATGGAATAAATTTAAATACATTTTTTGTGCACATAGATGCATACTTCTTTTTTATATAAACATGATTTAATTTCTACTTTAATAAAACAGAAGGCACCCTTTATGTAAACTAAAATTAAATGCACTCTAAAACAACATTACGCATTTAATTTTAAAAATGTACACTTACTTTTTAAGTAGCTTCTACCTAGTTTCTTTATATTAAACGAGAATCTTGTATAAAACATAATTTTTGTTATACTTCACAACACTCCATTACCTTGCAACATGCATGAAAGTTATCAGAAGAAAAAAGTATTTTTGTTCTATTCTATGCAAAGTTAAATCATATAATAGAATTTTACTTTATGTCCGAAATTGTGCATTAGAATAAGTGAATCTTTTAAAATGTACAAAATTAAGCAATTTCTTTTATGTTAATTAGTACTACTCTAAAATATAAGTTTATTCATAAAACGTTTCGGGGGAAATGACACAATATATTTTAAACATTTTTTTCTTACAAAAGATGCTGGTTAATTCAAAAGTAATATAAACGTAAACTTAAAAAAATTATTAAAATTTGTATAATTTCATAAACGAATTAACTGTTTATAAAGTGTAATTGAAAAATAATACTTAATAAAAAAACAATATAATTAGAAATATGAATCTGATTTAACCCATGACCAAAGACATTGTGACCGTTTCGATTACTATAACCACCCTTTTTATATCGTGTTTTTTTAATCATATTTATTTCAAACAAGTGTTTAACGTATGCATATAACACATAATTTATTTGTGTAATACATAAATATTTTACTTTTTTTCTTTTTTAAATTATATATTTTAATTTTTTTATTTCAATACAAAATATACAAATATTATTTTGTTAAATCGATTTTCAATCAATAACCTCTAAAATTCAAAAACTGTATGTATTCCTTTCGGTTTCAAAGCAAATTTTTGCTTTGAAACTACTAAGACTACTAAGACACCATGACATTGTTATTTCAATTTGGTTTATTATCATTTGAAAAAGGAAAATAAACAAACTTATTTATTTTCCCATAAACTTAATTACATACTAATTGTATGAATTTTTTTAATAATTTTAAAATTACAATTAACATGTAAAATTGTAATTTGTGCGTTAATTTCATTCAAAATTTTCCTTTAATGAATTTCCTTGAGAACTCATATATGTTTCTCGATTCTACCTCATTAAATTATGCCTTAATGAATAGAAATCTTTATATATCAAAACATTTTACTCTTAGATTCTATTTCAATTTATAGAAGATTGACTTTATAAGTAAATTCTTTTTATTCATTATTACTTAAGAATTATGCAATATTGTCAGAAATAATAAATATTAAAAATAATATTTTAATATTTATTATTTATTAACAAATTTTATTCAATTACAATTATAATAAATTTTTATATGATACAAATAAAAAAAGTTGTTGCGTTTTATTACCCTTAAAGACATGAAACTGGATAACGAGATATACTGGATAACTGTATACGAAAATCGTATACATTTTACACTAAGAACTGACATAATAGTGAATTTCTTAATGAACTGTTCCATGATAAATTTCATTAAAGAATTTTCTCAAAATGTAAACTTGCTCGATCGATCTTTGCGTAATAATACATTTAACAAAAACTGAGTATCTCAAAAAAACTCATTCATATGATGAAAGTAGCATATCTGGATATCGCAAGACATTTGCACATTCATGAATGTCAGGAAACCAAGACAGCTTTGAAAAGCAAGACAAGAAATTTTGAAAAAAAATCAATACATTTTTTAGGCTAATCATATGATTGCGTTTAACTTTTCATATCAAAGAAACATTTCATATTAAAGAAATAAAATTAACCATTTTACATTCATCAATTTCTGTCAAAAAGTGATGAAGTTTTACTGGGTTATACAAAAAAATAAACGATATAAATTATTTCTGTTCATTTTATACAAAAATTTTAAGCATATATTTCAAATTTATCGGTAATATAAACTAAATCAGATTTGAAATACGAAAAATGTTTTCCTGTGTTTCATCGTCTTAATGACTTACTACATTGACTTTTCAGTAGTTAAGAAAGTCATTCAGCATATACACAAGATCTTCATTTTTTTTTAAATAAACGGTTATATATAAGTATGTTAGAACCAGTTACGTGAATAAATCAATGACGCAAAAGTATTTGTTGTATCACGTGACAATCTAGAGTTCTTAGAAAAAAATATTTTTTTCATAATAAAAAGTTTTTACGTATGATTATTGTTTACAACTAAATTATAGTAATATGATGTAGAAATTTGGGATTGGATTAAATGGGAGGAAATGGAAAGATTACAAGAAAGGTTCGGAAGGTGGTTGTTAGGAGTTGATTGGAATACTCCAGGGTACATTGTTAGGGATGAATTGAAAATGGAGAGGTTGTGTGTAGATGCAGATATGAGAGTGATGAAGTATGAAAAAATGAATACATGGTGTGCAAGGAAAGAATTGGTGAATGTGTGTTGTCAAATGAGAAGAAGGGAAGGAATGAATGGTAGTAGAATTGATAAATAGAGAGAGAGAGAGTTATTTGTGGAAATGTGGATGGTCGAGTGCAGGTGTGGAAGAAGAATGGAATATGGGGAAAATTGTACGTTATGCATTGATAGATAGGGATAAATTAGTTCAAGATCAATTGTTAGTTAAGAAAATGGAAAACTCGAAATTTAACGAATGGTACGTGCAACTGAGAACAGTAGGATTGCCTAGATATTTGAGAAAAGAGTCTGGCTTCAATAGTGCGAAAAGAAGGTTGATTGCAAGAATGAGATGTGGATGCGAATGGAAGGGAAGCAAGTATTGGAACAAGTATGATGATAAAATATGTAGGAAGTGTTTGTGTGAAATTGAAAGTATAAGACATGTCGTGTTTGAGTATAGAATGACAGAATTTAATTCATATTGTGTGAGAAAGTTATTATCGGATAGTGGTAATGATTGGACATATTGATGAATAATTGGATAAGATTAAGATTAAGAGTGGGAAAGGAATAGATAGATTGGTGTGTGGGGTTAGGGGGCCCTCACTCTCCAATTGGAACTTAGCAAGGCCATTGTTCTCGTCGTATTCCTTTTTTTGTTCAGTGTTACAGTTCTAGACCTAATAACTCGCAATAGCGAGTCAGCACGTCCGAATTGTATCCTTTTATTTCATCAGGGGTTAGCTTGTCATGGCCAAAAACTTCCCTCCTGATCTGAGATATCTGAGAGCATTCTCCCAGAATATGATAGGGAGTTTCCTCCACTTTTTCACACCACCTGCACATTGAGTCCTCAGAGTCCCCAATTTTAGATAGGTAGCATTTTAATTTACAATGGCCCGTTAGTAAGGAAATAGTTTTCCGTGCTAGGGCTTTGTTTCTCATCTGTATTTTGAATCCTATGGGCATGTCTTTGCCCATTAGTTCTTTGAACCATCTGCACTTGTAATTGTGCTTCCAGTTATTTTTCC